>JAMYXO010000255.1:0-58784 GCA_033310375.1 Conus canariensis | reverse complement strand
TTTTTTTTTTTTTTTTTTTTTTTTTTGTTTTTTTTTTTTTTGTTTTTTTCCTCTTTGGATTTACTCTGTCCTTTAATTTTCTTCTTTTTTTTTTTTTCTTTTTTTTTTTTCCTTCTTTTTTTTTTTTTTTTTTCTTTTTTTTCCTTTTTTTTTCCTTTCTTTTTTTTTTTTTTACCCTTTGTTTGTCACTTTTTAATTCCCTCTTTTTTACTCCCCCTTTATCTTTTTGTTCTTCCTCTCTTCTTTTTTTTTTTTTTTCTTCCTTTACTATTTTTTTTTTTTTTTTCTTTTGCCCTTCCCTTTTTTCTCCTTTTTATTGTTCTTTTTTTTTTTGCCTCCCTTTTTTAAATTTTTTTTTTTTTTTTTTTTTTTTTTTAAAAAAAAAAAAAAAAAAAAAATGCCCAAAAGGGGTTTTTTGAAAAACGATTTTCCCTTAAATATTTTTTTTTTTTAAAATTTCTAGGGGGGCGTTTTTTCCCCAAATTTCCCATTTTTCAAAAAAGAAAACTTCTTTTCCTTTTTTTTTTAATTTTTTTAAATTTCCTTTTTTTGGGAATTAAAATTCATTCTCTTTTCCCCCCCCGATAATTTTCAGGATTTTAATTTTTTTCCCTTTTTTTTTAAAATTTTTCCCCCCTTTTTAAAAAAACCCCTTTTTAAAAATTTCATGCCCCCCCTTTTCCCCCTTTTAATTTAAATTTACAATCTTCAAACCTTTTTTTATTTTTCAAACTTTTTTAAAACCCCAAATTTTTCATTTTACTTGCAAATTTCTGTTCCCATTCCCCAAAAATAAACCCCTAACCCTCCATTTTTGTTCACTCCCTTTTTCAATTTGTTTTGAACGAATTTCCCCCCTTTTTTAAAAAACTCATAAAATTTTCTTCCTCTTTTTTTAAAAACTTTAAATTTGTTGGTTTTGCTTCAACTTTATTTACTGCTTTTAAATCATCCTACCTTTGGGGGATCTGTATAGATTTTTTTATTACCCTCCCTTTTTTTTAACCCCCCATTCCAAAACCCTTTTTAATCCCACCCCCCAATTTACGGGTTTTTTAAAATTTTAAAAAATTTATTTTCCCAAAAAAAAAATTATCTTACGGGTTTCCCCTTTTTTTTCCAAAAAAAAAAAATTTTTGGGAATTTTACCCTTTTTCCCTTTTTTCCCAAAAACCCCTTTTCCAAAAGGGAAAAAGGGGCATTTATTTTGGATACTTCTAAGGGCCTAACTAGAGGGGGGAAATAGAACAAAATAAACGACTCCATTGTACTTATGTTTGGTGTTTGTTTGGTTCGCAAGCAAAACAAAAAGAAAAAAATTTTTAATTGATCCTTTTACTGGCTTTGTCCCCCAAAAAACCCGTATTTGCAAATTTTAGGGATTCTTTTAAATTTCCCGAAATTTGATTTCCCTTTAAAATTTTTAAAATAGGTACCAAAATGTTTTGCAATAGAAAGACGAAAGTAGACTTTGCTGTTGGCACGGGTTTTTTATAATGTCCTTCTGACCTCAGCTTCCCGGGGGAAAAATAAAAAAAATTTCCAAAAAGAAATCCTTGTGGGTGGTAAGGAGAAGGGGCGGAAAAAAAAAGACATAAATTCTAGGCCCCGATAGCAAAAAAAAAAGAACCCCACCAATCCCCGGCCCCCCCAAAACCCCCTCAAACCCCGTGGCCCAAAAATAAAGACCCCTGAATATGAAAAAACCGGGACTTTTTATTGGTTTTAAATGCCCTAGGATTACCCTTTGGGCTTTATTTACTAAAGGTAACCCAACTTTTTAAAACCAAAATAAGCCCATAAGTTTCTCGGCCTTAAAAACCCCCAAACTTTACTTGCGGAGGAAAAAGGGGGGGGGGCCGTAACCCATTCCCCCCCCATTATACCAGGCAAAGAGTCAAATTTCCTTATGGCTAAATTTTTTTTTTTAAAATTGCAAAATGATCAAAGTTTTTTTTTTACCCATGATTTATTTGGGTGGGGGCCTTTGGGGGCCCCTGCTCCCCCACCCCCCCCCCCTGTAATTTGCCAACCCCCAGTGTACTTTTGAAAATTTTAAGGCTGTTATTTAAAACTTTCTAATGTGACGCCTTGCTCTCTTTAAAAGTGTTCCCTTTTTCTTCTGTGTTTTTGGGTTTATTTTAAAATTTTTGGATAGTTTCTCTTATTTGGGTCCCCTTGGTTCGTAATTGGGTTTCGGTTTGGAGGGCCCCAAATTTAGTTTGGGTGTTTTCTTTGTTTAAGTTTTTTTAGTCTTTGTGTTTTTCTTTTTTTTAACACCCCGGTCCTAAATTGTTTGGGCTTTAGCCTCAAAAAAGTTTTTCTTTTTTCTTTTTTTATGCTCATCTAGTTCACCCAGTTTTGCTAAAAATTTTTTTTAATTTGCCTTTTATGCTTTTTAAAAGGGGATGTTTAAGGGCCGTTATTTCTCTCATAGGTTTGCGGCGGGTCGTGCATTGTTTTTAATTTTTCTTCTGAAAAAAAAAGGGGTTTTTATTAAATTTTTTTGCCCCGTTGGGCTTTAAAACTTTTTAAAGGGGAAAGTTTTTTTAAATTTTGGTTTTCTGTTGGGGGGTTTTGTAGTGGTTTTGAAGTTTTTGCAACTGCCTCATGTTAATCTTCGCGGTTTTTTGCAATGCCAAGGCGTTTTGATCGGGTCACACTGAGCCCCTTTTTTTTAATTGTTTGTCTTTGCTAAAAAAATTTGTGGGTTGGTTTTGTTTTTAAGCTGAAAAGTTGGGCCCTTTTTCGTTTTTAAAATCCCAAAAGGCCCTCTTTTTTTTCAAAATCAATTTTGGGTCTTTAAAATTTGGGAGGTTCTTGGGCCCAAACTTGTTTAAAAAGGGTTTGCCTTACCTTTTTGTTAATTCCCCGCCGCAAAGATTGTAATGGATGTGTCAAAGGGGGCCTTTTCACTCAAAGTCGTCTCCAGGATCAAAAAAAAAATCATAATCTTCTTTGCCATGGGTTTTTTAAAAAATTAACTTTTTATTTTTTTTTAAAAAAAAATGTCACAAGCAATTTTGGTTGGGTTCTTGACCCCCATAGAAGACTGAAAAAAGCCCTTTGGCGTGAAGGGAAATAAACAGGAAAATTTTTTGTTCCAAATTAAAACCCTCTACATTGATTCCGATCAGATTTTTTACTGCAAATTTCCAGACCTAGGAGCGATGAAGGGGATTTTTGCCGGGATCTGCACGGTTACTTTTTTTAAAAAGAAAATTTATTTTAGAAACGACGTAAACCCGGCAGTTTTTTACAGAATTTGGGACCCGGGGAATCGTTTTTAAAAAATTTTTATAAAACTTTTTGGGGGGAAGAAATATTTTTTTTCCAATGCGACATATTTTTAAAAATATTTGATCTATGGTAAACCCAAATGAAAGGGCCGATTTTGCCCTTTCAAGGAATTTGAAAAAACGAAGCACTAAAAACAGAATAGCGCCGAAGATGCTAAAGACCCGGGAAACAAGTATTTAAGCTGTAAGTTATGCGTTTTTGGGAAATCGTTTTCCATACCCTTTGGGTTTGGGGTTTTAAAAGCCCCATGCGCCTACTTTCAAGGAGCATTAAAAAGGGCAGGGGTTTTTCTTTTTTAACTAACTTTTAATGAATACAACGTTTTTCTTAGATCGACAAGGGCACTGATTCCCAAATACAGCATTTTTTGACATTCGTTAGAGTTTGACTTTTTTAGAAACCCCAACTTAGCAAGGGGTTGAGCAACAATATCAGTCAAAATTTCCCAAAATATTTGAAAGAAAGGGGTTCCCTCATCAAATTTTCCCCAAAAAGCAGGGCCAAAACAATATGGAACCCCTTTTGTTTTAGCGCCCGCAAACAAGTTCCCCCAAAGGGATTTTATTGCTGTTTTGAAGATGAAAAACCATTCAAAAAAACAAAGTGAAAAAATTTATCAATCCTAAATAACGAAAGTACAATGTTCAATTGAGGGGAGTCCCAACCCAAATTTACGGTTTTGGGGCTTAAACCTTATCTTCTTTTTATTTAAATAAGAAAATTGTTTGGAGGGGGGGAGGTGTAGAAAAACCCAAAAGTAGACCTTGGGGTTTAAAGGATCTACACCTTCCAGTGTTAGACTTGTGAATATTTAAAAAACAAAATAGGGTTTTATGGATTGCCCTAAGGTCCAACAGAGGAAAACATTTTGCATGGGGGGGGGGAAAACATTTAAAAGGGACGTAATAAACATTAAAATTTGAAAAAGAAAAAGAGAGTGAAAAACCCATTTTAATTTTTACATTTGTTTTTTAATTTATGATGCGAGCTGAATATTAAAAGATAACGTTTGAAAGTTTTCCCCAATACTAAATTATTTTTATTTTAAAAAAGCTTGTCTTTTTCGCCCTTACCAAAAGGGGCCCAAAAAGAAGAGTACCTGTTGCTTTAGCAAAAAAAACCTTTGATTAAACCAACATTCCCAACAAATGCAAAAAAACTAGGCAGGCCCCTTTTTTAAAAATTTCCCGTAAAACCCAAACAAAGGGTATTCTGCTGTTTTTAAATGCTGTTACATATGTTATTACTGGAGCATCGATCCAGTGCTTTCCCGGGAACAAGTGTAGGTCTCTTAAACAACAGGCGTGGTTTCACCCCGGGCTTTCCTCTGGTGGGTTTTTTCTTTAAAATCTTGGCCTGTGGTTTTTTTTTATTGGCCCGTAAGTGCTTTTCAGCAAAAAAATTAAAAACTAAAAAATCCCCCCAAAACCCACAGCTTTTGGTTCAACTAAAAAACAGCTAAACTTGTTCCTTCAAAAAAGAAATTAAAAAAAGCACTTTTTGACTCCCAAAAAACCCCGGATGAAGAATTTAGTCGCCTACAGGCTGATTTTTAGGATACAAAAGACAAAAATTTGATTTTTCAAAGAAAAGGGAAAGGCCCCAAATTTTTTCTCCCCAAAACACCGACCCGATAAAAAAAAAGGGAAAGTTTAAAAAAAGTAAACGGGGAAAAAATTAAAATCTGTTCTAAACAGCTCACCTTTTAAAAACCCCCAAGGGCTTTTCTTTAGTTTATGAGTTCCAACACAAAAAAAACCGTTTTATTTGGGTTTGATTAAAATTTTATTTTTTTGATTTAAAAAAAATTTTGAGTTAAAAAGGGGCTCAACATGGATAAGATATATGAAGGTTTCCCGTTTAAAATTTTTTTGAAGCAAAGCTCGGGAAGAGGGGTTTGTTTTAAAAGCTTTAAATTGGGTTTGGGTTTTGAAAAATTTTTGATCCAACCAAAATGGACGGGAAAACGTTGAAAATGCTATTTCTCAAGTTCCAAAAAAAAACTAAAAATAAACCCTCCCGTTAAAAATTAAGGGGTTTGTTTTTTTTAATGACTATATAACAATAAAAGAAGAAAAAACAGAAGTCTGGGTCTCAATAAAAAAGAGGGGCTATTTTTCTATAATGACTTAAAAAAACCCCCTTGGGCAGATAACTTCTTACCAGTTTTTTTGAGCCTCTAAAGCAGCTAAAATGAGGGTTTGGGTTTGGTCAGAGGGGGGAAGTCTAGACATCAGTTTAAAGACAGGCTAAGTTTAAAGCCAATTGTAGGAAAGGGTTTACATTCCACTCCCTTCCAACTTAGTTGCAAAGAACAGTTTTGAACATAAAAAATTTAGACAAAAAATGTTTTAGGGGGTGGTTTTGTAGGTGCATCACGTTGCCCCAAAAAAGCAGAGAGGGTATCTAACTATTTCAGTGGGCCCAATGATCTTAACTTTAACCCGGCCCTTTAATTTCCTTTGGTGTAGACAAAATTGATCAGTTTGGGAAAAAAAAAAATCCCCAATAAACGTTAATGTCTACCCCAAAGGGCTGGGAAAAAAAACCCAAACCCTTTTGCCCAATTAGGTGTCAAAAGGAACGCCCAAACAATCGAAACCAAAAAAAATTTTTAACTTTTTCTTGGTTTTTTTGGGTTCATACTTTTAAAAGAAAAGAAAATTTATGGTTTTAAAAAAATTTTTAAAAAGAATCTTAAAATTTTAAAAATTTTTGCCCTTAATTCGACAACTTAAAACATGTTGCCCCCTTGAACGAAAAATTAGGGGAAGGAGAAAGTTGTTTTGTGGGGGTTGCCTGTTTATGTTTTTTTGGTTGTTTGTTTATGGGCCCCCCCCCAAGGGAAACTTAAAAACCCTTAGGGAATTCTTGGGGTTTTTTTTTCTTTTTTTGGGGGGGGCCTTTTAAACCGTTATAGGGGAAACAAAGCTGAAAAATTTTTAACGTCCTCAATTTTTAAAATCTCTTATTGAAAAAAGGGGCCCCCCCAAAAATATGATCAGCCCTCCGGGTTTTTTTGGGGGGGCCTGGTTGCCCCCGCAAAGTCCCAAAAGGAATATTTTTTTGGGAAAGTTTGGGGAAAAAGGAATTTAAAAAGAATTTCAAAAGTTTGAAAAAAGCCCGGGGAAGTCCTATACTTTCACCTTGGGGGTTGGGGTTTTTAAATGAACAAAAAGGGACTTGGGGTTCAGTTGGGTACGAAAAAATGGTTTTTTTAAATCCCTTTTAGGATCTTTAACAATAGGGAAAAAGTATCTTTTCCCTTAAAAAAAAAAAGAAAATTTTTTTTACCCAACCAAAAGGGGCTTTATTTTTTCCCCCTTAAAGGTTTTTCCCAATCCCCCGTTTTTTGGGCCCCCTTTTGTCAAAAAGGGAAAGGCATCAGTGTTTCTGTTCCCAGCATGTCAAAAAGCGTGGCAAAAGTTAGAGTGAAAACGATGGGGGGATTTTTCCTGTTTTCCTTTTTAATGGGGGAAACCCTTTTTTTTGTTGGCGGACGTCTTTGAAAATTTATGGGAAGCCCTGCATGAAATTTACAGCCTGGACCCCGCGCTTTACTTTTCTGCGCCCGGGATGAGTGGGACGTTTTTTAAAAATTTACTGGAGTACAAATTGATTTATTTTTCGACCCCCCCAATGTTTCAGATGATTAAAAAGGTTTGCGGGGGGGAAATCAGTATGGCGTCGCACCATTACTGAAAAGGGCAAACAAAAAATATTTGGGAAAAGACTTTTGTTCCAATTTAAAAAGGTTTTTCAAATTCTCATGTATTTAGATGAAAACCCAATCTGAAAGGTTGGGCAATGGCGAAATCACTTCCATTACGAATTTTTAAAAATTTTACCAGGACCCCAAAGGGGAAATTCAAAAGTTTTTAAAATGGCTACCTACTCCCAGAAGCTGATTGTAAAAAGGTTTTCATTTTAGGAAATTGATTTAGGGAATTTTCCCCCCATGAACTTCAGGGTTAAACCCTAAAAGAAAAACCCCTTGCGGCAGAAAACCCTTTTAAAAATTTTAAAAGAAAAGAACCCCTTTTAAACTTTTGCCCCAATCTTCGGGCCCAAAAAAAAAATTTTGCTGCCCTTACAGGCTTTTCAATTTTATTTAAGCCCCTGGTTTAAAATTAAAAGCCGTTCATCGTTAATTGCTTTTTATCAAGAACAGTTCTGGGAAAAAACCCTAATCATGGAAAAAACTGGGTTTCGAACCTTAAAACCCAGATGCTTCAAAAAAAAGGGGCTTTTTTTAAGTTGATGAACAACAGCTGTTTTGGAAAGACTAGGAGAATCCGCACAAGCGTTTAAAAAGTTAGATTGGGGCCCCCCCCCCCCCCCCACCCAAAAACGTTGCAATTAAGTTAAATTCAAAACCAATTATCAGGACTTCCCGAAGATTTCATGTAAATTTTTTGGGATAATGATGAAAAAAAAAGAAAGTCCAAAATTTGGGTAAGCCCCTTTTTTTTTTGGGTTTACGTTTTAAAAACTGTCGAAGCTTTTGATGTTAGAATTTTTTTTAGACTACTTTAAAACCCCTTTTTATCCAGAGGCCCCGAGTTCGTACACAGATCCCGAAATTTATTTGTAATCGACATTCCCCACTGAAGATTATTATAAAGACATGGGAAAAAGAAGTAGCCCAAAAAAGCATGCGGGGTGGTACGACCATTGTTACCCTTGATTTTGCCTTTGCATTCAATTTATCAAAAGGTTTTTTGGTTTAAAATGAAGGATGAAATTTTCTGGGGGTGATCCCAAAGGGGTTTGGTTTGGGTTTAGGTCGAAATTTTACGTCCTTTTCAAGCCAAAAAAAAAGTTTTTTTAAAAAGCAAAGGGAAATCCCCGTTGTGTTGTGGGGTCAAGCATATTTCCCCATTGGGCCCCTAAAAAACATTTTTTGGCAATAAACTTTTCTCATGACAATTTAAAAAATTCGCTTAATTTCCCTGGATTTAAAACAAATTTTTTGTAAAAAAAGAAGTCCCTTTTGATTGAACAAAAAACAAAACGTGTTTTGTTAAACCAGAAACATGATGCACTGTATGGACAAAAGTTTGCTCACAAGAAGGGTTATAAACGAACTTTTAAATAAACACAATTTATTCAGTACTCCAAGACACAGTGTTTGAGAATGGGCCAGTCCATAATGTGAAAATTCGACCAGAAATGGGTCAGATTCTTATCTCTCATGATGCCCAGCTAAATTACAAGAAGGCTAAAACGACTGCGAATCAGTTTAGAGAAATCAGAAATACACTACAACACCTTGATACACGTGAGTGCCCTTCAAGATCACCATTATATACACTTTTAAACTGACACACTCCAGCAAGGTACACATTAAAAAAAAAATATTTCCATGATCATTGAATACCTCATCTGACGATTTTTTTAATACTCAGTAGTAAACTACTAAACTCAAACCTTTCTAAGTAACCTTGCTCGAAGAAACTATCTTAAGAAATAGTAGCCGTTCTACTGTTTCCAGATCTCCAGCTAAAATACATGCACATCAATTCAAATCAATCATACAATCAAGTAAGACACCTTCTTCAAGAGAAGAATACTATTGTCACATCATCATAATAAAGCATCATATGGTGAACCCTCAGGGTGACACATAGGAACAAACTATAACACATCCTCTGTTAAACAAAACAAAGTACTTGTCAATATTTTTTTTAAAAGAGAAAGAAAAAAGACATTAGAACAATTCATATTTGGAGCTCTCTAACATAAGGCACAAAATCTTCTTAACAGACGAAATGAACCCTTGAAACGTCTGCTTCTTGTAAAATTGTATACAGGTTTGTTAAACAAAGTACTAGCATGTAAAGAACGTTTAGATTCATGAACTTTCCACGAAAGTTCAAACAAGACAGCAAGAGCCAATTTTTAAACGAATATGAGAGAAAAATTTTTATTATGAATTTTTAGACAGAATTAAATTTATAATTCCAGTGCACATACAAAAAAGATGTATTGAGTACCTATCATTTACATTATTTACATAGCAGTAAAGCAGTGTACTTTCATAACAATTTCAGTACCAACTTTCATGTACAAAGACGACCGATTTTCTCACAAGTACATTAACAGGAAAAAAAATCACTCTCATCTCTCGTTACCATTATTCTTTTGAGACACGAACAGCCCCCCTGTCTTTCTCCTCAGCAGCGCCACTCGCTCTGTTGAAAACTTGTCTCTGCTCTAAACATGAAGTATCCCTGTTTCCTACATAAGTTAGTGACATGATCAGACACAACGGGATGCACTTTGATTGTTAACAGTCGTGAGGACAAACACGCAATCAGTTCGAAAGAGATGATATCCAAAAGCTGATAATGCCGATTATTCCCCTTCCTCTAACTACACTAGAGACTAGAAACTAAGGCTCACCCACCTCCCGCCAGCTCCAACCAGGCTGGAAGCCGGTTTCGCTGTTGCTCTCCGCCGGCTACCAGCCCCAGACGTGCATATTTTTATAGTTCGCTAAATAGTAAACACTTACAAACATACATAATTTTTAGGATTATCTGTTTTTACACTAATTTAGAAAACTTTTGATGACTTAAGTTTTTGCTTAATCCTTCGTTTTTCTTGAGCATTTTCAATAACAACATTTTCACGCATACATTCATCAAATGGCGTCTCTGTTTTTCTGGAAATAAAACTACAGTCTTTAACTGTTCGTCTAAAGTCTGTTTAAAACTGAGTTAATTTTGATACATAAAATCCACAACCAGCATGTCTATGCCCCCCTGAAAGCCAGTTTCGGCCGAACAGTCATCTATAATAAATAGTGTCTGCGTTTCCCCCAAACAGTCAGTAACTTACACATCGGTTGACTGTAGCTTTTTTGCAAGGCCAAGACAACACAATAATAACGACGTAGGCAGTAAGTCACGAGGCCGATCGTCTGTTACAAACTGGTGTGCCTCCCTAATCATAAAACACACCGTCGCGCGTCCTACTGCGTTCACCGGCTCGCGGTGCGCTTTGTTACACAATGTACTAGAACCATTCTCGAATGGAAGCCCCACTTCGCCGTTTTCATGTGCTGAATCGGTTTTGTTGGTGATGTGGGGTTTACGACTTAACACAGTACAAGAGGCCTTGTTTACACCAGAACACAGCACACAGTCAGTTATTGACAATGTACATACCTTCTCACATCCAGTCAAGCATGCCACACCGGCGTGGGTTTTTAAGCAGCATGTATCTTTGGCGTCACGCGATGGCTTGTGTAATAGAAATTGTCAGATTATGCGAGTTCCGGATATGTTTCAAAGAGTTTCTGTCGGTCTTTCTTAGTTTATTAATCCAACGAGGAGTACTTCAAATGACTACACATTTATACATACACTATTTTACACACAGACCACATCACAAACACAGCAGCCGCACACAACAGCAATGTTTAAAGTGTTGAGTCAGTCAGGGAAGGTCGGTCAACTATTCACCAAATGATAGGTCTGTCCGCACAGGCGGGCGTGCGCCTAACACGTTCTTTGCTATAGCGTGAGCTGGCTCTTTCTCATGTTCTTCATCGCGCTTAACTAGTATGTTCAGGCCACACGACAACGAGATCACTGCACAAGCGCCCCCGCACATCCTGTTCAGTCACAAAGCAAGTGTCTGACATATCAAATTGAGAAGTGGTCCTACCAGTTTCCACTTTCGCCCCAAGTCCTTAATTAAGTCCACCCCAAGTCCTTACTTAAGTCACCCCAAGTCCTTAATTAATTCTTAATTAAGTCACCCCAAGTCCTTAATTAAGTTACCCCCAAAGTCTTAAATAAGTCACCCCCAAGTTTCTTAAGTCAAGTTACCCCAAGTTTCTTAATTCTAGGTTCTTAATCAGTTACCTTAAGTTTTAATCAAGTTACCTCAAGTTCTAAACTTAAAGTCACCCTAAGTTCTTAACTTAAGTATCCCAAAGTACAACAAAGTTCTTATTCAAGTCACTTATTATTTATTTATTAAGTCTTAACATATTATTGCATATCAAATGGATCATAATGACATTTTGTTGTTAGCAGTTCGGCATGCTTTTTTGTTCGGCTTCTGTATTTAGTGGCTGAGATTATTTGGACTGCTTTGGTTATTGCTGGCGTTGTTTATATATTTTATAACCGTAATAACCACCCCCGACGCAGCAATGACGCCAAAAAAATGGCAACGGTTTTAAAATTCCAATATTCCCATGACGACTTTGGTGTTGTCGGTCTTGAATCAACTTGTGTAGTTACAGCTGGCATTGAAACAACAGTTGGCGTTGGCGAATGTATGTTTATCATTATGAGTTATATTCAGTGCTCTCGAAACATTATTTTGTGTGTTTGTTCCACTCAGCAATTTTTTTTTCCTGCTGCCACAACACGCCAGGATAGGATCTTTTTACTAGTCACTTTCTCCCTCATATTTTCTGATCTGATTCTGCTGAGTTTCTTTCTGGCTCGGTCCTTTTTGAAGGAAACAAATCTATATGATAAAAGTAAATTAATCCCATGATTAATGGCGATCGACAATGTATCCAAATCTGTAATATAGATCACATCCTAGAACTCTAATGACTTTGTTAAAACGGGATCCTGCGATAAAATCATACATATAAAATCTTGTTCAGAATCAATGGGAGCAAATCTACTGACTAGATTAGTGTACAAACTAAGAACCGTTTTGCCCAACACTTTTTACCATTCTTTTGACCCCAGTTGCGCTTCATACTTTTGTGATACTTACAAAGTCTTTTGGCGCATTTGTTGAATACTGTTCTATGCTGAATTCATTATCCGAGAGGTACTGTTATTGTTTTTCCACATGCTGCCAAAGAATACAGCCTTTCCTTTGTTAAGGCATAAAATCTTTTGGTCCATCAACTTGGATCATTTGTAAGTTCAGGTAAGTAGATCATCGCAGTTCAATAAATAAATATTATTTTATTTTTAAAATAGAGCGCCCGAAAAAACTATACTACCTTGTTTTCCATTCTGGCCTGTTATTGGAGGCCTAAATGTAGGATACACAATGCTTGGTAAAATCCTGTTAAAAAAACAAACCAGCAGATCTTGCAAACTAGACCTTTGAAGCTCAGCAAAGCAGATGGCTGATATACAGCTTCATTTTGCTACGAAAGGATTTTCTAGTGAAGCAAGGAATACTTTCCCAAGACAAGTAATCAAAAGTAAAAATAAAAAAAAAAAAAATTTATAAAAAATGGCTATCACGCGTAATGATGATTGGGTGGCGCTGTGGTTAAATGCCGCGTTGCTTTAGCGGAAGTAATTACGCATTTAGAACACTACAAAAATAACAATGAAGAAAAAAGACATAACAGAGCTATGGACAACCTAGCAGCTGCACAAGACACCTATGAAAAGCAAAGAATGAGCAGTTAATTTTATTAACGACAGACTTAAACAACAGGGACATGCAGCTTACACATTAAAGATGTTGACCAGG
Organism: Conus canariensis; assembly: GCA_033310375.1. Taxonomy (NCBI): domain Eukaryota; kingdom Metazoa; phylum Mollusca; class Gastropoda; order Neogastropoda; family Conidae; genus Conus; species Conus canariensis. Next base: position 46,013 of record JAMYXO010000255.1, on the reverse strand, counting down.
CAATAAAAGAATATTATTTAGTGACAGCAAACAAGGTGAAACATTGCGTCCACCAAAATTTAGCGATTACTACAACCATCAGAAAAACAAAAGATGCAAGAAAATATTGTGTGTTTATTGTCTTGGCATGCCCGCTGTGTATTTTGTTGCACACAGTTAATGTGCTGAAATATTTTTTTATTTTTTTCACCCCTTTTTGCCCCGGGGCCCCCCCCCCTTTTTTTTTAAATTTTTCCCAATTTAAATTTTTTCAAATAATTAAAAGGCTAAAAAATTAAAACAATTTTTAAACCTTTTTGGAAAAAAGAAAAGATTTTTTCCTTTTTTTCTTTCCCTTTTTTCCCCCCCCCAAATTTTTAAGGTCAAAAAACCCCCGGGGTTTTAAAAAATTTTTTTTTTTGGGGTTTGGGTTTTTTTCGTTTGTTTTTTTTTTTTTTGGGGGCCCGGCCCTTTTCCCCTTTCTTTTTTTTTAAAAAATTTTTTTTTGGGGGGGTTTTAAGGGGCTTTTTAATTTTTTTCAAAATTTTTAAAAAATTAAAAATTTTTGGTTTTTGGTTTTTTTTGGGGGGGGGGGTGGGGAAAAAATTTATTTTTAAAATTTTTTTAAAAATTAAAAAACCCTAAAAAAAAAGTTCGGAAAAAAAAAAAAAAATTTTAAAAAAACAAAAAAAAAGAAACCCCCCCCCTTTTTTAAAATTTTTTCCCCCCCCCCCCTTGGGTTTTTTGGGGGTTTTTTTTAAAAATTTTTTTTTATTCTTTTTTTTGGGCAAATTTTAAAAAGGGGCCCTTTTTAAAAAACCAATTTTGAAATAAGGGAAAAAAAAAATATTTTAAAAACGCTTTTGGTTGGAGGGGGAATTTGACGGCCTCGTGCCAGGCCCCTGAAATCCCCTGCCACGAGCAAACAAAACTAAAGTTGGGGGGAAAACTGGATGCAAAAATCGTCCAAAGATCATGCCTGTGGAAAAGCCCCCCGGGAAACACAAACAACTATGGGGAATTGTGTATCCCACTGTAGGGGAAAGCCTATGGAGCAAAATCCCCCAAGAAAAAACACCCCCAAAAAAACCCAGCCCCAAGAAAAAAGGCAAGATCAGGGTCCAAAAAAAACCCCTAGGAAAATAAAGACCCCCTCCCAGCTAAAAAAGGGTTTGGAAAAACTGTGGAAAGCCTGGAAAAAACCCAGGCCCTCGAAAGGGAAAATCGGGGAAGGGAAGGCAAAAAAAGAAGAAAGAGGTTCTTCAGAGACCCCTTCCCGTTCCAAAACCTTTTTGAGCACCCAAAATTGGGGCCCCTAAGTGTGGACAAGGGTTTTGGCGCATTGAGGAAAACATATCTGACCCCCGAGCCCCAAAGCACCCCTCGAATCAAGGTTGGGGGTGGCCCAAACCAACCCTGAGGCAGTTATGGCAAGCCCCCAAAGTTGGCGGAATTTAAGAAAGGGGGTCGACAAAGCCAGACCAAATATCCCAAGGGGCCCCAAAAAGGAATCCCCCGTTTACAAGAAAAATGTCCCAAGGTCTGGAGTGCTCCCCAGGCTGCGCGATCGGCTTGGAGAAAAAAAGAAGATCAGCGGCAGGGTGACGGGATGGTGTGAATCCCCCAAAAGCAAAACTCAAGTGACATTTTGCCAGTTCAGGCCAATATCATACTGAACGTCGAAGGGAAAATCTTCTTCTCTGTATGGCAGCAAGGCTGACCAGTACCTGATGGAAAACAATTCTTGGATGTGTCAGTCCAGAAAGTGGCATCCCAGGCGTGGCGGGCTGTGTAGACACGCCACAATGATCTGGGACGCAATCCAAAAAGCAAAACAGAAAAGAGAGACTGGACGTAGTGTGGCTTGATCTGGCAAACGCATATGGATCTGTGCCCCATGAGATGATCAGTTGGCTCTTGAGATGTACCATGTGCCAAAGAACATCCGCGACATACTCAAGAAGTACTTCAATGGCTTCTCAATGCGGTTCTTACCAAGGAGTACACAACAGTACTGGATCAACTTGGAAGTGGGTATTGCAATGGGCTGTGCAATTTCCCCAATACTGTTCGTGCTGGCAATGGAACTCATCTTGAAAGCAGCAACAAACAACGCGAGACAAACAGACCTTGGCGATGGATACAAGATGCCTCCTCTCAAGGCCTTCATGGATGACACTATCAGTGATTTCATTCAGAGAAGACGAGACACGTCATGTGCTGGAGAGGCTGGACGACATAGTTGCCTCATCCAGAATGAAGTTCAAGCCAAAGAAATCACGGAGTCTTCTCATGAGGAAGGAAAAGTGGCCGGATCTGTGGTCTTCAGTGTTGCCAACCAGGCCATTCCAACAGTCACAGAAGAACCAGTCAAGAGCCTTGGAAGATGGTATGATGGATACGTGAAAGAACACAAAGAGCAAAGAAACCAAGCAGATGGCGGAGAAGGCTTGGTGACATTGACCAGTGTGGGCTCCTGGCAAATACAAGGTTGGTGTCTGCAGTTCATGCTGATACAAAGCTGCTATGGCCTCTGATGAATACGACATCTGCACCAGCATAGTGGAGGCAATGGAAGCCAAAATCAACAAGTTCACAAGGAAATGGCTTGGTGTCCCACTGTCTGACTGACATAGCGCTGTACTGTCGCCAAGCAAAGCTGAAACTACCCCTGAAATCCATCCTGGAGGAATACAAAGCAGGGAAGATCAGACTTCAAAGCATGCTGGAGGACTCAGGAGACAAGGTGGTAGAAGCAATTAAGCCCCAGCTGAAGACAGGCAGAAATGGAAGTTCAAGAGGCGATGATTCTGCAAAGAAAGTCTCAAGATCAGAGAAATAACAGGACACACACAGACCAACAGACAGGGACATTGGGGTGACCAAACTGAATGGTGGTCAAAGGCCAAAGGAAAAGCCAAAAGAGACATGATGATTCAGGAGATGAGAAAAGAAGAAGACCAAAAAAGACTCCAAAAAGCAGTCAGCAGAGCCAGCAAGGGCAATGGACAACGTGGGAGAATGCACTCAAAGAAGTCTCACTTGGAATGACATTTGGCACATGGCCCCTTCAGGATCAGCTTCATTCTCAGATTGATATGACCTTCTGCCCTCAAATGCAAACCTGGTGAAGTGGGGGAAAACAGACGATCCTGCATGCCCCCTCTGCCATGAAAAACAAACAGTGGAGCATGTCCTAAGCCATGTAAAGTAAGCCCCGGCTCAAGGAAGGTACAATTGAGGGACAACCCAAATGCTCAAAGAAATTGTACAAGTAGTTGGGTAGTACCAACACCACAAAGGGGAAATCAGGACTCCAAAAGCACCGCAAAATTTTTCACGGCAGGAGGCAGCAAATCATGGCCAGAACAACAGTGCCACTCGAAACATGCGGCAGAGTCTGCTGGGCGGGTGCAGATGACTGGGAGTGCCTGCAGACCTCCCAGAATTTGGAGAGTCACCCCGAGATCATCAGTAGAGTGGCTGAGCCAGACATAGTAGTCCACTCTAAGTCAACCCAAACAGCTGATCATTTATCGAGCTCACGGTGCCATATGAGAACAGAAATGGAGGGAGCTCAAATTACAAGACTGAAAAGTATGCTGGATCTTGGGAAACAGCCTGAGGAGAGAAGGCTATCAGGTCAACAGTCCCCACTGCAGAATTGGAGCTAGGGGGGTTTTTGGAACGTCTGCATACAGCTCATGAAACAGCTCTAGTTGCAGGGAAGGAAAAAACCAGAGCCTGAAAACAATGGCAGAAGCGGCAGAAGAGGTGTTCAAGCTGGATTGTCAAAAAAAGGGAAAAAAAGTGAACTTCATAGGCTTAATTTCTACAAATATCAGGTGTCCCTGTGGCTAGTGGTTAAAGCGCGGTCAAATTTAAATGAAAATGAGCATGTCCAGGGGTCATGGGTTCGAATCCAGGGCCCTGGCTTTGTCCCCGATGGGAAAAAAAAAGGGCAGCCCCGGGGGGGGGGGGGGGACATCCCGGGGTCATGGAACCGGGTGTCCCAAACCCCCCTAGAGTGTCAGGAGATAAGGGCCGAAACACTTTCTTTTAAGGGGGGCCCTTTCTTCTGAGGGCTCTTTCTGCCACGCTCTCCACGAGTTTTTTTATTATATGATGCTTTAGAAATGGGAAAAAGGGAAAAAAAACTGCTTATAAAGTAAAGAAAATCCTTTCAGAACAGGGTTTTGAATAGTTGGATGACTCAGGAAGTAGGAAATGAGCAGAGAAAAATATAAAATAGCATTCTGGGCTCACCACCTCCGCCAGCTCCAACCGGCAAAGCCGGTTTCGCTGTTGCTCCGCCGGCTACCCAGAATTGCCTATTTTATAGTTCTCTAATAGTAAACACTTTACAAACATACATAATGTGTAGGATTATCTGTTTTTAACACTAATTTAGAAAACTTTTGAGACTTAAGTTTTTGCTTAATCCTTCGTTTTCTTGATCGTTTTCAATAACATCATTTTCTTTCATACATTCATCAAATGCGTCTCTGTCTTTCATGTGAAAAAAAAACCACTGTCTTTAATTGCTCTCTAAAGTCTTTTAAAACTGAGTTATATTTTGACATAGAATCCACACACTTATCCAGCATGTCTTCCACTGAAGCCAGTTTTGATAAAGTGTTTCTCTTTTTAACTAGGGTCTCTTTCTGCCGAAACAGTCATCTATAATAAATAGTGTCTGAGTTCCTTCAAACTGTCTAAAGAAATGTTCAAAAACACTCACTCAGTTTATTGCTAGGATCAACTAAATATATGTCATCATCTGTCCAATAAAACCTTCTGTCGTGATATGCTTTGTTCCATTTAAGTGTTGGGCAGAAAATTACTTATGATCAAAATTATAACGATAAACTGTTTGTAATAGGTCGAGGACAAATATTGTTTTTCCACAACCAGTCTGCCCACAAATCAATGAACAAGAGGGGTTTTTATCATAAAGTTTAACATTGACACCAAAGTTGTTTGCTCCATAGTTTTAAAACAGAATTTAATTTTACACCAGTTATTGTTTTATCATACTCTCTGTCAAAACTTGTTCGTATAATAAACCCTATAAGGCCCAAATGTGTAAGATTAATCCAGTTCAGTTCTGTAGATCGTTTCTATTTAAACTATATCAATTTTGTTGCTTGTTGTTATGACTTAATATCCTCGCCATTGTAAAGAACGACGACAGTAACTTTAAGTTTGTCAACGTCTAAGTTTTGCCAGCTAATAAGAATTCCTTCCATAAGGTTGTCATGACACCCACAGCTCCATTTCTTGCCTCATCTTTTAAGACAGAAATTTTAAATATCATTGTGAAACGTGTCTCCTAATTTGTGCGTGGAATGAACTGTAATTTTGTAGAAGCTTTCTTTAAAACCGATTCTTTTCTGTGGAGGATGTCCCTGTTTGCCCCCAAACGGCTTTATTTCGATCTCTTTCCGACTGTTGTCCTCTGGCATAAGACTTACATGTAAAGGGCCAGAGTTCAATGCTTTTTTGAAACTTTTTTGACGGTCAAAAATGTAATGGGCTTAAGAATTCAAATTTTATGTCCCATTTAAATATGGTTTAAGTGCCATTTGTTGTCAGTTTTTCGAACTATTTTATATTCATACTGACCTGTATTATTTGCTTCTAGATTGCGTAGTTGTTCTAGTTTAGGAAACCTTTTGTTGTCGTCAACCTCTTTGCGCTTATAATAACCATCTTTAGTGTACTCAAACCATATAAAGTGCCTATCTCACCGTTTGTTCAAAGTCCTCAACGTCTGCAAGGTCTTTTAATTCCTTAAAGTTACACACCTCTAGGCGCTAATGTAACCCCGAATCGTCTGGTCCACGTGACATTTTTTAAAACAACGTATTATTTTATTTCTAAAACAATGTGCAGGTTTATCACATTTCACGACTTTCCCTGTTTTATCTGTGTTCTTTATATTAAATGATTCTGACCCTCCAACAAGCTAATCTTTTAAACTGTAAATTAGGGAATCGTATTAAATTTTATAATTTGCAATATGCAGCTTTCCCTGATGGAAGAGCTCTTAAAACAGTTGAGGCCTTCCATCATATAGTTTTCATCAGTGCTCAGTCATCCAAATGTACATAGAGTAATGGATTAAGGCAAGATCGAGCGGATATTCTCCCTCAAAAGTAGTTTTGTCTGGTGCAACTCTAAATTTATGATTTGACATAATCGATTTTAAAGCCTAACATTTTAGCTAGCTCTACATCAAAAAAGTAATGCTACTTCTTTTTCAGGTTTGAATGTTAACATTGTTTTTAGATTTGCATTGTTAAGTTTGAGAGTAATGTCGAAGTTACTCATTGCTTCTTTTAGTGAGCAAAACCGTAATAACCATCAGGTATGGTTACTGGCTAATTAAGTTTCCTCCGTCATCAAGTTTTCGAATCTCATTATTCCTCTTGGATTGACTTATATTAAACCATACGAAATTTGTAGTATATTTCATGGAGTGCGACCCTTTGGGTTCCGCAGTTATTATCAATGCATATTCTAAAAAGAAGGACTGTCTTGAGTTGTTATTGTTACAAACATTTTTAAACAAATTTAAAAATGTGTGCATTCAAATTTACTAATGCAAAATTTTTCTGTTGGACCGCACTACAGTCCTAAAGATATAACAACTGGCACCCTCGAATTTCTGTGACTCAGACTGACGCCTTTCAAGTAAAGGTTAGTACTCCATTGGATCGTTATCTTAACCCTCCTATCAAAAACGACTAAAATCCCGAAAGTGTGGTTCAGTCATCCGATGCAGTTTTATCAGAACCAGTTAAACTTTGCTGTGTTTTGTGCATCAACTGGGTGTGGGAGTGTCGTATGCTGATCATTTAAATCATCCTGATCCTTTGGTGAGGTCAGTGGTATAGATTTATTTTTATTACACCTTCAGACGTATTTTGTCTGACTGCAAGCGCCATTACCAAATGACAAAACGTTTAATCCATTCAGCACAGAATAGATTACAGGCTTTTGAAAGGATCTGTAACGAATTTGATATTGACCAAAGACAGACTTTAGACAAAGTTGGATCTTTAATCATGGTTTAGGCACCTTTATTATTGGGGCGTGCATAGAAAGTATAACTATGATTGGAATCCCCCTTACACATCTTTCTCTTCAGGCACAACTGTTCACCTCGGGTCCATAGAGCAAGAGCATAAAACAGCATGGGACAACATTTATTTTGGATACTTCTAAGGGTCTAACAAAAGCGGGAATAGAACGAATAAACGACTCTATTCGTACTTATGTTTGGTGTTTGCTAGGTTCGCAAGCACAAACGAGATCAAACATAATTGATCCTTCTACTGGCTTTGACCCCCAAAAACAATTTTTAGCAAATTTAGAGGATTCTATTAATTCTGCAATTGATTTGCCTTCAAGTATTAAAAGGTACCAAAATGTTTTGCAATACGCAAGATCGAAAGTAGACTTTGCTGTTGGCACTGGTTTATACATGCTGCCTTCTGACCTCAGACTCCAGGTAGGAACAATAATAAACTACAACAATGAAATCCTTGTGGCTGGTAAAAAAGAGAAGGTCGGAAAAAACGACATAAATTCTAAGCCAGCAATAGCAATAAAAAAGAAGTCCCAATCCCGTGGCCCCTCAAAACCCATCCAATCCCCAAGGCCCAAAGCCCAAAGGCCATTGAAGACGCGCGTGATGACCATGATATGAAAGACGGCACTTGTTATTGGATTAACTGCCCTAGGTTTAAACTTGGTCTTTATCTTACTAAAGAGTAACCCAACTATTAAGACAACTAATGACCATAAGTGCTCGGCCATAAAGCCAACTACTTTACTTGCAGTAGACAAAAGCCAGCTAACGATCCCCCTATTATACCAGGCAAAGAGTCTATTGCCTTACTGGCTAATTTTTTTAATAAACTTGCAAGATGATCAAGTTGTTTTTTTACCCATGATTTATCAGGTGGAGGAGATGGTGGCGGAGGCACTACCCCCCACCACCGCCGCCTGTAATAGCCAACACCAGTGTACTTATTGCAAATCCTAAGGCTGTTATAACGCTCGCTAATGTGACACCTTGCTCTCTAAACAGTGTTCTTATTCGTTCTGCTAGCGTCGTGTCTTCATATAAAATTCTTTGGATAGTTTCTCTTATTCTGCCTCTGATGCTTTTCAAAGCATGATCAAGGGCCGTTATTTCTCTCATAGGTAGCGGCGGATCGTGCATAGTTTTTAATGCTTCTGAAAAACTGGTTTCTATTATTTCGTCTGCTGTTGGGCTTAAATCTTTAAGGGGTATGTTTTGTATTTGGTTATCTGTTGGGAGTTCTTGTAGTGTGTTTTGAAGTTTAGCAACTGCCTCACTGTCTAATCTTCGCGGTTTAGCAATGCCAAGGCGATTTTGATCGCTCACACTGAGCCTTTGTCTAATTGTAGTCTTTGCTAAAAACTTTGATGGGTCTGGTTTAGTTGTAAGCTGAACAAGTTGTCCTTGCTCGTTTTTCACAAACAAATGGTCATCTTTTGTTTCAAAATCATTAGGGTCTATAAATTCGGGAGGTTCTTGGCCTAAACTTTGATAAAATGATTTGACCTTACTTTCTGTTAATTCACGCCGCAATGATTGTAATGGATGTGTCAAAGGCGTCATTTCACTCATGTCGTCTCCAGGATCAAAAACATCATAATCTTCTTCTGCCATGTTTTTAAATAATTAACTTTTTATTTTGTTTTATAAAAAAATGTCACAAGCATATGGTTCGATTCTTGACCCGCATAGAAGACTGAAAGAGCCCTTTGGCGTGAAGGGAAATAAACAGAATATTATTGTTCCAAATAATCCATCTACTATTGATTCAGATCAAATTCTTACTGTTAAATTTCCAGACCTAGGAGCAGATGAAGTGATTGTGCCGGGATCTGCACGGCTTACTTTTAAAATAGAACTTGATTCAGCAACAGACGTAAACAGGACAGTTGTACAGAATCTGGGACGGGCAATCGTTAAGAAAATTTCTATAAAAACTTGAGGGGCAAGAAATATTTTCTTTACACAATGCAGACATATTTTAATCTATTGTGATCTATGGCTAACCGAGAATGAAAGGGCCGATCTTGCGTTTCAAGGAATCGAAAATAACGAAGCACTAAAACACAGAATAGACGCCGAAGATGCTAAAGACGGTAACAAGTATGAAGCTGTAAGTTATGCGTTTGGAAATCGCTTTTCTATACCCTTGGATTTTGAGTTGTTAAAAGCGCATGCGCCATACTTTCAAGGAGCATTAAAAGACAGATTGTCATATGAACTAACTTTTAATGAATACAAACGTGTCATTAAATCTACAGACACTGATTCCAAGTACAGCATTTTCGACATCTCGTTAGAGTTTGACATTGTTAGCACCCTAACTTAGCAAGGCTGATTGAGCAACAATATCAGTCAAAATTAGCAATATATTACGAAAGAGTGATTCATCATTCAAAATATCCTAAAAGCAGGGCAGACACAATATGGAACTTTAGTTTTAGCGCCGCAGCAAGATCCCTTAAAGGTATTTTATTGCTGTGTGAAGATGAAGAACCATTCAAAAGACAAAGTGAAAAGTTTATCAATCCTAAAATAACGAAAGTACAATGTTCAATTGAGGGTAGTCCTAACCAAGTCTACGGTAGCGGGCTTAAACCTTATCATCATTTTGATGAAATAAGAAAATTGTTTGGAGGCGGGAGGTGTAGAAATCCAACAGTAGACCTTGTGTCTAAAGATCTACACCTTCACAGTGTTAGACTTGATGAATATTTAACAACGAAATACGGTTTATGGATTGACCTAAGGTCAACAGAAGATAATCAGTTGCATGGGAGTGGGAGAACAGTTAAAGACGTAATAAACATTCAAATTGATAAAGAAAAAGAGAGTGATAAACCACTTAATGTACATTTGTTTTTAATATATGATGCGCAGCTGAATATTCAAGATAACAGATTGAAAGATATCCAATACTAAATTATTTTTATTTTAAAAAAGCATGTCTGTTACGACTTATCCAAAAGTGCCCAAAGAAGAGATAGCTGCTGCTGTAGACATAAAAACTTTCAGATTAACCAACATTACACAAATGCAACAAAAACTAGAGCAGGACCTTTCAAAATACAGTAAAACCAAACGAAGGTATTCTGCTGTCTTTAATGCTGTTACATATGTTAATACTGGAGCATCGATCACTAGTGCTCTATCAGCAGGAACAAGTGTAGGTCTCTTAGCAACAGGCGTAGGTGCACCGGCAGCTATACCTCTAGGTGGTTTGTCTTTAACTCTTGGCCTGTGTTCATTGGCTGTAAGTGCTGTCAGCAAAAAAATAAAAGCTAAACTCCAAAAGCACACAGCTATGGTTCAACTAATAACAGCTAAACTTAGTTCGTTCAAACTGACAATAAATAAAGCACTTGCTGACTCAAACATCACGGATGAAGAATTTAGTCGCCTACAGGCTGATTTTGAGGACTACAAAAGACAAAAGTTTGATCTTCAAAGAAAGGCAAGGGCAACTTTTTCTCAACAACCAGACACCGACCAGATAAAAAAGGAATGTTTAAAAAAAGTAAACGAGACATTAAACTCTGTTCTAAACAGCTCACATTAACAACCCCAAAGGGCGCTTATACTTTAGTTTATGAGTCCAAGCACAAAAAGACCGTTGATATTGATTCTGATTAACTTTTATTTTTTTGATTTAAATAAATATTTTGAGTTAGAAAAGAAGCTCAACATGGATAAGATATATGAAGGTTCAGATGAATTGTTTGAAGCAATGCTCGAGGAAGAGCGTTTGTCAAAAGCTTTAAATGAGGTCGTTTTAGAAGTTATTGATCCAACAAAGGTACAGGCAAGCGTTGTACACGCTATTTCTCAAGTTCCAAGTAAACTAACAATAAACCCTCCAGTTAAAGTAAGGTTAGTTGTTTTAATCGACTATATAACAATAAACGAAGAAAATCTAGAAGTCTGGGTCTCAACTAAACAGCAGACTATTCTTTCTCATAATGACTTAACACCCGGTTGGGCAGATCAACTTCTTACACAGTTTAATGAAGCCTCTGAAGCAGCTAAAATGAGAGGCTCTGGTTGGTCAGAGGGTGAAGTCCTAGACATCAGATTAAGACAAGCTAAGTATGAGCCAATTGTAGGCAAGTCTTACATTCCACTGCCTCCAACATTAGTTGCAAAGAAAGCAGTTTTGAACATAAAAATTCAGACGACAAATGTTTTATGTGGTGCGTTCTTGCTAGGCTGCATCACGTTGCCAAAAATGCAGAGAGAGTATCTAACTATTTACAGTGGGCCAATAATCTTAACTTTAACGGCCTTGAATTTCCTATGGCTGTAGACAAAACTGATCAGTTTGAAAAACAAAATCCACCAATAACTGTTAATGTCTACACATGGTCTGAAGAAACCAACCTTCTGCCAATTAGAGTGTCAAAGAACAGTCCAACAATAGGCGAACCAACCAGGAGTCATGTAGACTTACTCCTAATGCAAAGCCTTAATGGGTTGCACTACACTCTAATACGCACAATGAGCAGATTACTAGTGCATACTACAAAACAACATAGCAAACAAGAATTCTGTAGAAAATGTTTAACAAGAATTCCATCCGTTCAAGCTGCGAGCGAACATATAAAACATTGTATTAGCCCAGTTGACTGTGATACAGAACTAATTACGCCCGGAGAAGGCAGTAAAGTTAGTTTTAAGAACTGGAAACGGTTGCAAACTAGTCCATATGTTGTTTACGCAGACTTCGAATCACTCATTGTTCCTTATGAAGGACCAACCCCACAGAAACTTCCTAAAACAGTCTTAATGAGTAATCATCAGATTTGCTCATTTGCCTTCATCATTGTTAGGTCGGATGGCGCCCATTCAAAGCCAGAATTATACAGAGGACCAAATGCTGCAAAATACTTCTTAAAACGCATGCAGCAAGTGCGTAATGCCTGTTCTAATAATCTAAACTTATCTGAAATCATAATGACGCCTGAAGACCAACAACAGTATGACTCAGCCACTCACTGTTGGATTTGTGGGGCGGCCTTGGTTGCCACCGCAGAGAATCCAACAGTAAGAGACCATGATCACATTAGTGGAAAGTTTAGAGGAGCAGCACATAACAAATGCAATCTTCAACTAAAGTTTGAACCAAAGACATGGAAGCTGCCTATATTCTTTCACAACTTGCGAGGTTACGACTCTCACCTTATAATGCAAGCAGTAACCAGCGACTTCAGGGTGTCATGCATTGCGCAGTCATCAGAAAAGTACATGTGTTTCACTTTAAATAACATGTCTTTCTACGACTCTATGCAACACATGATGGGGAGTTTAGAGTCACTGGCAGGATCCTTAAAGTCCTGCCCAATAACAGAAGAATATTTTGACCCAACTCTTGTTAGAAAGGACGTTTACCCTTATGAGTACATGAACAGTTGGGAAAGGTTTGACGAAGATACACTTCCGCCTAAAGGCGCGTTCTTTTCTAGTCTTAGAGTAAAGGACATCAGTGATTCTGATTACCAGCATGCTCAAGATGCGTGGCAGAAGTTAGAGTGTAAAACGATGGGAGACTATCATGATTCCTATTTAATGGCGGATACCTGTTTGTTGGCGGACGTCTTTGAAAATTATAGGAAGACCTGCATGAAACATTACAGCCTGGATCCCGCGCATTACATTTCTGCGCCCGGGATGAGCTGGGACGCTTTCTTAAAATTTACTGGAGTACAAATTGATTTATTGTCTGACCTGCCAATGCTTCAGATGATTGAAAACGGATTGCGTGGAGGAATCAGTATGGCGTCGCACCATTACTGTAAAGCAAACAACAAATACTTGGACGACTATGATCCAAGTAAAAGGTCTAACTATCTTATGTATTTAGATGCAAACAATCTGTATGGATGGGCAATGGCGCAATCACTTCCATTACGCAACTTTAAAATGTACACAGGACTCAAAGACATTCAAAAGTTTTTAAAATGGCTACCTACTCTAGAAGCTGATCGTAAAAGAGGTCTCATTCTAGAAGTTGATTTAGAATATCCTCATGAACTTCATGATTACCATAATGACTATCCATTAGCGGCAGAAAGTCTAAAAGTGTCAATGACAGAACCACCTAAACTTGTGCCTAATCTTCGTGACAAAAAAAATTATGTCTGTCATTACAGACTTCTTCAATTTTATTTAAGACATGGTTTGAAGTTGACAGCTGTTCATCGTATAATTGCTTTTGATCAAGAACAGTTTATGAAACCATACATAATGAAGAACACTGATCTCAGAACTAAATCCACAGATGCTTCAGAAAAAGACTTTTTCAAGTTGATGAACAACAGCTGTTTTGGAAAGACTATGGAAAATCCGCACAAGCGTAAAGATGTTAGATTGGTCACCAGAGAAAACGTTGCAATTAAGTTGACTTCAAAACCTAATTATCAGGACTTCAGAAGATTTCATGATCAGCTTTTTGGCATAATGATGAAAAAAAAGAAAGTCAAATTGGATAAGCCCGTTTTTATTGGGTTTACTGTTTTAGAGCTGTCGAAGCTTTTGATGTTAGAATTTCTTTACGACTACTTTAAACCCTTGTATCCAGAGTCCAGAGTTCTGTACACAGATACAGATTCCTTTGTAATCGACATCCCTACTGAAGATATCTATAAAGACATGGAAATAGAAGTGGCTAAAGAGCATGCTGGATGGTACGACACATCTGATTACCCTAAAGATTCGCCTTTGCATTCAACTGTTAACAAGAAGGTTTTAGGTAAGATGAAGGATGAATTATCTGGAGATGTGATCAAGGAGTTTGTTGGTTTGAGGTCGAAAATGTACAGTCTTTCAAGCCAAAAAAAAGTTGTTAAAAAAGCAAAGGGAATATCTCGCAGCGTTGTGCAGTCAAGCATATCCCATGACAACTATAAAAAAGCATTGTTTGACAATAAGACTTTTCATCATGACAACGTAAAACTACGATCTAATCTACATGAGATCAACACAACTGTTGTAACAAAGAAGTCATTAGATAGAACAAACACAAAACGTGTGTTTGTTAATCCAGAGTTTTCATATGCAATCGGGCATTGGAGGTCATTTGGTCAAGCGCAATTAGATACTCAGTAATTTCTTTATCCAGTATAGCCGGATTATTTGTGGTTGTTGTTTCAAGATTTTTGATTTTTCAAGATTTTTGATTTTTTCATATAAATTAGGATCAATGGGTAGTTTATTCTTTATCATTGTTTTAATAATAAATCTATACGCAAATAATTTTTTTTGAGCTTCCATTTTAACTCAAATATATTTACGTAAATCAGTTAAAGCGGAACTGTGTCTGGTGGGATTATCTGCAGTTCTTCCTTCACAAAAGATCTTTGAGGGGCCGGCCGTTTTGTTGTGTCAGTTTCTCGTAAATAATACACGGGTGGATTCATTTTCACAATTTTTTTTATCTCATATGGATCAACACTCCAAACTGGATCTGTTGCCCTGATGCGAGTGTCCCCTTCCGCTTCTCCCGGTGAATAAAGGTATCTCACTTTCAAACCAAATGGTAATAGTTTGCTTGATGAAGACTCTCCTTCAACAACATTTATTGTTTGTTTTCTGATTGCTTGTACTGGTTTTAGACCTTTAAATTCTTCATTATTCATTGCGCGCAAAACTGAGGGCAGCCTTCTAACCCATTCTGTGTTGCGAGAATTGTCAATCAGCTCTCTGTGATACTGGTAGGAGAAAAGTCTTTCAGATAACTGTTTGTTAAAGTTTTCAACCAAAGCCTGTGATCTGTGAACACCCGGAATGCCTCTTTTAATGGTAACTCTATGTTTTAACAATAATTGATTCACTTGTCCTTTAAATTCTTTCCCATCATCGACTTGAATCATGCGAGGATAAGTTAATGGGCCTCGTTGATATATCAGTTGTAAAGCGACAGCAACAGCAGAAGCACTCTTTTGTGTTAATGGTTCCGCATCTTTGTATCTTGAAGCTATGTCAATGACTGTAAGTGCGTACTTAAATCTTTTTCGTCTAATCGTATCATGGGGTAAATATAGAAGGTCCATTTGATGGGTGTCGTTTGGAGTTATATTCACAAAGTGTGGTCTCTGTATTCGTTTAGGCGCAGGTAAATAAATTTGCCAAATCGCTTGTTTAGATAACCATTCTTTTGCTGTTTGTTCACTGACTCCCGCTGCTTGGCTAAGCTTTTTAATTGCTGTTATTCCCTTCCAATATCCTTTTGGAGAATAATAGATCTTGTTCATTTTTTATTCAGCCAATATTATGTGCAACAAAATACACAGCGGTCATGCCAAAGACAATAAACAATATTTCTTGCATCTTTTGTTTTTCTGATGGTTGATAAAAGTCGCTGAATTTTGGTGGGGGCAATGTTTCAACTTGTTTGCCTGTTACTAGAAAATATTCTTTTATTGCCTGGTCAACATCTTTAAATGTGTAAGCTGCATGTCCCTGTTGTTTAAGTCTGTCGTTAATAAAATCTAACTGCTCCATTCTTTGCTTTTCATAGGTGTCTTGTGCAGCAGCTAGTTGCTCCATAGCTCTGTTATGTCTTTTTCTCTCATCGTTATTTTGTAGTTTACTAAACGCGTAATTACTTCCGCTGAAAGCAAGCGCGTTAACCACTGCGCCGCCTATCATCATTACGAGTGAAGCCATTTTTATAAATGTATTTTTTTTACATATTTATATTTTCTGGAATTATTCCTTGCTTAACTAGAAAATCTTTCGTAGCAAACGAAGCTGTAATAACAGCAATCAGCTTTGCTGAGTCTTCAAAGTCTAGTTTGCCAAGATCTGCTGGTTTTATTCTTAACAAGCTTTTACCAAGCATTGTGTATCCTACACTTAGACCTCCAATAACAGCAGAATGGTATACAAGGTTAGTAATAGTTTTTTCGGTGCTCATTTTAAAAAATAAAATAATATTTATTCATTAATAAAACATGAACTGCGATGATTTACTTCCTGAACTTACAAATGATCAAGTTGATGACCAAGCTATTATGCGTCAAAAGGAAAGGCTGTATTCTTTAGCGGCGTGTGGAAAAACAAAACAGTACCTCGGAAATGAATTCAGCATAGAACAGATTCAACAGATGTCAACGCAAGACATTGTAAAGTATCACAACAGGTATGAAGCGCAACTGGGGTCAAGAATGGTAAAAAGTGTTGGGCAAACGGTTCTTAGTTTGTACACTAAACTAGTTAGTAGATTTGCTCCCATTGATTCTGAACAAGATTTTATGTATGATTTAACACAGGATCCAGTTTTAACAAAGTCATTAGAGTCTCTAGGATGTGATCTATATTACAGATTTGGAACATTGTTATCGCCATTAATCATGGGATTAATTACTTTTAATCATATAGATTTTGTTTCCCTTCAAAATGACCGAGCCAGAAAATCAGCAGAAAACATTGATGGAGAAAGTGACCAGTAAAAAGCCTCCTCATCCTGGGCGTGTTGCAGCAGGAAAAAAATTAGCAGAGTGGAACAAACAAAAAAAATTAATGTTGCAATCACAGAATATAACTCATAATGAAAACATAACACCGCCAACGCCAACAGTTGTTTCAACTGTAAATACACAAGTTGATTCAAGGCCTGCAACACCAAAGTCGTCATGGATTATTTGGATTAAAAGAGTTGGCATTTTTGGCGTCATTGCTGTTGGTGGGGGTGGTTATTACGTTTATAAAACATATAAAGAAAGACAGCAAAAACCAAAGCAGCCCAAAAAATCACAGCCACTAAATACAAAATCTGAACAAAAAAGCATGCCAGAACCGCCAACAACAAAAGATCATTTTGATCCATTTCAGATGGAATAATATTTCAAGAACTTAATAAATAATTATAAGTGACTTGAATAAGAACTTAATAACGACTTGATGACGACTTGATAAAACTTAAATAAGAACTTGATAAGAACTTAATGGCGACTTGATAAGAACTTAATGACGACTTGATGACGACTTGTTAAGAACTTGAACAAGAACTTGAATAAGTACTTGAATAAGAACTTGATGATGACTTGTTAAAAACTTGAATAAAAACTTGTGAAGAACTTAAATAAGAACGTGATGCCGACTTGAATAAGAACCTAGAACGACTTAATGACGATTTTTTTTCACAATTAATTGTTACATTCTTTTCCGGGGAGACAACACCCTTCTGCCTTTATGTAGTATTTAGGTCAGACATGTCTAGCCACGGCTTACTCAACTGCACAATAGCCGAGACGAAGCGCCGCACTGTTTCCGGGTTCGTGTCAAGTTACACATAACGGATGTAAGGGCGTCGTTTACTGCAGGCCGCCCACGCGGCATTGTATAAATTTAGCCAGCTAAATTCCCCACCGGCGTCGTTTAGTACAGGCGTTAGACGTCATTGTATAAATTTAGGCGGCTAAATTCCCCACCTCAAAATAATCTTTTCCCAATTTTATGTATTAAAAGCAGCATTTTTATATTTAAATCTAAAAGCATTTAAAACAAATATTTATTAAAAAGTAGTGACTAAAAAGTAAGGTAAGATGCACTTTGTTATTTAGCTTTTGGTGTTGTTTTAACAACTTTAAAAACAACTTTACTCTAGGCAAATAAAAACAACTTTACAAGTAGACACCATGTAATTGTAAAGCGTTTGTTTGTGTACAGTATATATATAAATCTTGAAGTTAACAACATTGGGGATATGCCTGCAGTAGTTTTAAATACTTGGTTGTCATGGCATTGAAAAGTCTAAATTTGCCCTCTTCCCTGCCCTCAAGTGATCCTTCCTACTTTCGTATTGGGTCACTGGCGCGGCTATAAACGCCCGTAAACCCAGAATATGGTCACTGGCGCGGCTATAAACGCCCGTAAACCTAAAATGGTCGCCCTGGTGCGGCTATGGGAAGGACCACTAAAATGGGGGTGAGGGGATTGCCCAAATTAGACAAATAGAAAGCAGGCAAACAAGTATAAAAGTATACTACTGTTGGAGGCATATTCCCAAAACCCTTCACATCTGGCCGTGTTATATGTGACCCTCTGGGTCTGGCTTGGGGCCCTAGGGCGCCATAGGGTCTCAAGTGAGATCCAGAGGTGATCAGTAATGCGGCCAGATGTGAAGAGTTTTGCAGAAATTTATTTCACATTTGATGAATGTATGCGGGAAAATGATGTTATTGATCAAGAAAAAACTTAAGTCTCAAAAGTTTTCTAAATTAGTGTTAAAAACAGATAATCCTACACATTATGTATGTTTGTAAAGTGTTTACTATTAGAGAACTATAAAATAGGCATTCTGGGTAAGCCGGCGGAGCAACAGCGAAACCGGCTTTAGCCGGTTGGAGCTGGCGGAGGTGGGTGAGCCAGAATGCCTATTTTATAGTTCTCTTGAGCAACAGTTCATTGCGGAATTTAAAGACAGGCTTATTTGTTCTTTTAAACAGAATTGGCACTCGGATATGGAAAGTAAAGAAAAATATCGCTGGTTTTTCTCATTTAAGAATGTGTTTCATTCTGAAAAGTTTCTCAATGTCATAACAGATAAATGGCACAGAATAAATTACGCAAGATTTAGGTTGAGGACTTCAGGTTTTAATGCGAACAAAAGATGGTTTGAATGTGAAACATCCACAGAATCTCTTTGTCCTGCATGTAGACACATTATTGATGATGAAGAACACTTTCTGTTCCACTGTACTGCTTATAATGAAGTGCGGACAAACTGTTCATTTTTCCAGTTAGATATAGCGAAAAGACAAAATGTCGCTGGTGTGTTATCATCAGATGATGAACTTGTAATAAAATCAGTTGCGAAATTCATCGCGGAAGCATTGAAAATTAGACGGATGAAGGATAGTGAAATTGAAGATAATACATTATAAGAGATATCTGAATGAATGTTATCATTCATCGCATGTTGAAGAGATCAGTAAGATACAATGTCATCATTTGATTGAGTGGATGGTCGAGTCAGTCTTAAGTTTTTTTGTTTTGTTTTGTTTTCTTTTTCATGTTGAAGACATCAGTAAAATACAATGTCATCATTTGATTGAGTGGATGGTCGAGTCAGTCTTAAGGAGGGTTTTTTTTATATTTAAAAAAAATTTTTTTTTAACCTTACTGCATTACTCCTGTGCGTGAGATGAGGACATAACGAAATGTTACGAATTTATTTGTTTTTGTTAACTTTGGATTTGATACACACTAGGAATGAAAGTGTACTATTTGTTTGCAGGAAAGGAAGAGGGAAATGTTTTTGTTCTGTTACCTCTCCCCCCTTGTCAAAAGACCTCTTTGGTAATGACAATAAAATATCAAAGTGTCAAAGTGTCTCTCTCTCTCTCTCTCTCTCTCTCTCTCTCTCTCTCTGTCTCTGTCTGTCTGTCTGTCTGTCTGTCTGTCTGTCTTTTATTTTACTTCTGTAATTTTTCATTCTTTATTTTAATTTTATTTTAACCGCTTTTTGCATACTTCTACATTTATTGCCTTGTCTTCTTTTGCATTGTTGACCCTACTCGTGGCGAGGACTGGATATAAAAAGCACTCATAGATATAGAATTTTCTCTCTCTCTCTCTCTCTCTCTCTCTCTCTCTCTCTCTGATACTGTGCCGTGACCGAGACGTATAACATTGCATTTCTATACAATTAAAGCCCCCACAATACTTAACCGTTCAACAACGTCTTTTGACAACGGCACGAAAATCCGAGGACTATCATGCACACACGGTGTTTGTGTCATGCAGTCTTCTGATCTTGATCTTGGACGTATGAATTTAAAGTAACAAATGAATAATACTCTACCACAGCTCGCCATACAACTTTCACCAAAACCTGGAGACGACCTGGACACTGTTGCTTCCACGTTTGTCTTTTGTTTGTTTGTTTGTTTGTTTTTCTGTTTGTCTGTTTTTGATAGTGTCATGATGCGACCTTCACTATTTTCTTTAACTGACAGTGATTTCATGAAGAACATTGATGAAAAAGTTTGATCAATATTTACTATCCTGATTGTTGTTTCTTTTATCGTTGTCATGCAAATCCACAGAAAACCTCATGCTTATCACAGACACACACAAAGAAAGACAAACACACACACAGCGGAAAAAGAGAGCAGAGTGATTTTTATAGACTTACTTACTTGGACCAACTGAGTTAGTATGCAACGCATTTTTTTTCCCCCAAGAGATATCCCTAGTTTCGTTTAATTTCAGTTTACCAGTTTACAAAACGTTCTTGGGATCATTTCTACATGTTGCGCAGCTCAATCTGCTTGAGCAAAACAAAATTATTTAGCTGCCAAACGAAGGAACAAACAAGTTATTAAAAAAAAACAACAACGCGTTTCGACCTATTAGCTCATCTTCAGAACAAAGAACATTCAGAACAATGAAAACAGAGGAAGAACAGACAGTCGCTTCTCTCTTCGTTCATGATGCAAACTTTGGTCATTTGTGAACAAGTAAAACTATGGAGTGTGGAACAACGTTGAAGGGTGAGATGACTCAGGTTAAAATACTACAACTGGTAATAATGACAACAATGAGATAATGCATAATGATAATAGTAAGTTAAAAACAACAACAACGACGACGACGACAACAAGAACTCTACTACGGCTACTACTACTAATTATTGTTAGCATTATTACCATCATTATCATTATCATTACTATTGTTATTATGATATCTATTGTTATTATTATTATCATCATTATTATTATCATTACTACTACTATTATCCTTATTATTATCGTTATCATTATCATGATTATCATTATCATTATTATTGTTGTTATCATCTGCATTTTTGCTGCCAAATCAGCAATTTTTTTTAAAGCAGCTATTGTTTGAATCAGCAGGTGTTTAAAACGATACACGACAAAACCATTAGAATTGATACACATTGTGTAGTGGCAAGACACCACGACTGATCAGTTTGTAACGACACATTGCTTAATTAACTTTTAAAGACGGGTTGCTCACGTTTTAAGGACAGACTGATATCCTTGTATCGGTACACTGACGCGTTCCTCAGGATCACTTTCCAAAAAGCCTGCTACGATTGCCAGGTCCCTTTGGAAAGAATGAGTGATCAGACCGATTGCATTCAACATACTGATTAGATCAAACAGATCGATCTCTTTTTAATCATTTAACGGCGTAGATCTATGCCACCTGTTTCTGAATGCAATCAGCGTATTTACGTACAAAACGTAAAACAGAAGTCACAACAACATGAAAGAGGAAGTCCCCAGGTCTACAACATCAAAGAGGAAGTCCCCAGGTCTGTTGGCTACAGGGAGCAGCAAAGTGCTAGAGAGTAACAGTGTCTAGGCACGGCATTATGGAAAACGTAGCCCATCCTTTTTCTTTCGCCGCCATAGCCTTACCTGGACCGAATCAGGTACTCTTTATCCACTGGGAGGACAGAGAGGATTTCAAGCCGTAGAAACCTGCCCCCACGAGTAGTTTGAACTCACGACCCCGTCACCTCCACAGTCGAACGCTAGAAACATTCGACTGTCCCCCCTCCCCCGCACTACAAAACTTTAACCTGGAATATGATATGTTCATTTGTTTAATATCATAACTAGGAACAGACTCAAAGTACATTATTCTTAATTTACATGTTGAAAAACAGCGCCTGATATTCAAGACTCTGAAAAAAGCCTCCCAAATCTGCAAGCAATTATCTAAAAACGACAAAATGTGAGGTGTATCCGATGTTTTGTTGAATAGATATCAAGCATTTCAGAGATACTACTTTCAGTTCAGGTTAAGCAAATGTCTTACAGATATTAGGCTTTTTTTCCCATTCTTCCGGGAGACCATTTGATGGCCAAGCAAAGTGCAACCAAATTCTCCAATCACTGCGTGTCTCCTAAGAAAAGAAACACAGTCTGCTGTGGTCGACCATGAGAAAGGACTAAAGAAGACAGCTGACTTTTAGCGATCAGAAATTCGGTATAAAATAAACAGGACAGGGCGTGAGGGGTTGAGAACTGGGAAACCACTCATGTAAACAACAATAATGTATAACACGTTACAAGAAACCTGCACGTAACTATAGTAAAACGAATGTATATTCATCAAAACACCAAAGCAGACTTGAATAATGTATCCAAATTAAGTTCTGTCACAATGTAAACACTATGTAGTACGAGGGAACTGTCTATCAAACACGAATCTGAAGGCGCTCGCAACACAACAGCCTGTCGACTGTCCGAAGTTGAATGATCGTCACCCAAATCGCGCAACATGAGCTAAGGTAGCCCTTCTGCAGTTACCAGCTGCCGCTGTCCACAGTACCTGTGATGAGCAGCTAGGACAGTTCGCATGCAAACACACGTCATTTCAATATAATGATTGACGGATGGAAAGTCAGTAATCTTCGACACGAAGATTAGGAGAAAACTGACATGTTTTGATGTCAAAAGAG
This sequence comes from Conus canariensis, assembly GCA_033310375.1. Classification (NCBI taxonomy): domain Eukaryota; kingdom Metazoa; phylum Mollusca; class Gastropoda; order Neogastropoda; family Conidae; genus Conus; species Conus canariensis. Next base: position 23,502 of record JAMYXO010000255.1, on the reverse strand, counting down.
AAAGGCACTTTTGTCAGTAACGGTAACTCTCACCTACTGTACATGTACACGACACAGAATCAAACAAGGACAGAGTTTCCCACCCCTACATTACCAGTGAAGCTGCTGGTCCTTGGTGATGGCGTGAGGATGGTAGTTGTGACAGCTAAATTCATCAACCGCTGTGCACACTGCCAGGGCTGCCCAGGGAGTGTCGTCTGCTATCTAATTCCTCTGCGAGGTGTCGCCACCTGTCGGCCAGTAGCGCCGTTCATTGGATAATGAGATCGATTTTAACCCAGCCTGGTGTATACGTCTGTAGCAGCTGCCAGAGAAAGAAAGGCAGTCGTCGACAATGCATGCATGCTGTGTTGTTGTTGTTGTTAGAGAGAGAGAGAGAGAGAGAGAGAGAGAGAGAGAGAGAGAGAGATACACTGACACTGCCACTGACACAATTTTATTGCCATTAGCAAAGGCCTTTTGGCAAGGGGGTATCATGAGTCATATTTTTCAACAGCGACTAAAGGAAACAAAATGCAAAAGACTTCCCTTGTGAATGTTACAAACTCACCATACATATACTACAAAAAAGATCAAACGAATGAAGCACCCATCCAATCCATACGAACTCCCCGCGCCTCCACACACACACACACACAACATCACACACACACACACACACACACTCACACACACCACCACACACACACGCGCGCGCGCGCTGCGCGCGCGCGCGGTCGCGCTCGTTGTGTGTGTTATGTGTGTGTGTGTGTGTGTGTGTGTGTGTGTGTGTGTGTGTGTGTGGGTGTGTGTGAGGCGCTGGGTGGAGGTTCGTATGGATGGGATGGGTGCTTCAATTCGTTGATCCTTTTTTGTAAGTTATATGTATGGTGAGTTTGTAACATCACAAGGGAGAAGTCTTTTGATTTGGTTCCTTTTAGTCGCTGTTGATAAATATGACTCATGATACCCCTTGCCAAAAGGGCATTTGCTATTGGCAATAAAATTGTGTCAGTGTCAGTGTCAGTGTCTCTCTCTTCTCTCTCTCTCCTCTCTCTCTCTCTCTCTCTCTAACAACAACAACACAACAGCATGCATGCATTGTCGACAGACTTGCCTTTCCTTTCTATGGCAGATGCTACAGACGTATACACCAGGCTGGGTTAAAATCGATCTCATTATCCCAATGAACGGCGCTACTGGCCGACAGGTGGCGACACCTCGCAGAGGAAGTAGATAGCAGACGACACTCCCTGGCAGCCCTGCAGTTGTGCACAGCGGTTGATGAATTTAGCGTCACACTACCATCCTCCACGCCATCTCCATGACAGCAGCTTCACTGGTAATGTAGGGGTCGGGAATACTCTGTCCTTGTTTGATTCTGCATATTACACTCCATATGTGTCGTGTACATGTACGTAGGTGAGAGTTACCGTTACTGACAAAGTGCCTCTTCTCTTTTGACATTCAAAACATGTCAGTTTTCTCCTAATCTTCGTGCAGTCGAAGATTACTGACTTTTCCATCCGTCAATCATTATATTGAAATGACGTGTTGTTTGCATGCGAACTGTCCTGCTGCTCTTCACAGTACTGTGGGACAGCGGCAGCTTGGTAACTGCGAAGGGCTACCTAGCCTCCGATGTTGGCGCGATTTGTGGTGACGATCATTCAACTTCGGTCAGTCGACAAGGTGTTGTGTTGCGTGCGCCTTCCAGATTTCGTGTTTGATAGCAGTTCCCTCGTTACTCCATAGTGTTTACATTGTGACAGAACTTAATTTGGATTACATTATTCAGTCTGCCTTGGTGTTTGATGAATATACATTCGTTTTACTACAGTTACGTGCAGGTTTATAGTACTGTGTTATACATTATTGTTGTTTACAGGAGTGGTGTTCCCAGTTCTCAAACCCTCACGACCCTGTCCTGTTTATTTTTATACCGAATTTCTGATCAGCTAAAAAGTCCAAGCTGTCTTCTTTAGTCCCTTTTCTCATGTCGACCACAGCAGACTGTGTTTCTTTCTTAGGAGAACACGCAGTGATTGGAGAATTTGGTTGCACTTTGCTTGCCATCAAATGGTATCCCGCAAGATGAGGAAAAAGCCTAATATCTGTAGACATTTGCTTAACATGAACTGAAAGTAGTATCTCTGAAATGCTTGATATCTATTCAACAAAACAGTGGATACACCTCAATTTTGTTACGTTTTTAGAAAATATAATTGCTTGCAGATTTGGAGGCTTTTTTCAGAGTCTTGATATCAGGCGCTGTTTTCAACATGTAAATTACGAATATGTACTTTGAGTCTGTCCTAGTTATGATATTAAACAAATGGAACATATCATATTCCAGTTTAAGTTTTGTAGTGCGGCGGGAGGCGCGGTGACAGTCGAATGTTTCTAGCGTCTCGACTGTGAGAGTGACGGGGTCGTGAGCTCAAACTACTCGTGGGGGGCAGGTTTCTACGGCTTGAAATCCTCTCCTGTCCTCCCAGTGGATAAAAGAGTACTGATTCGGGTCCAGGTAACGGCTATGCGGCGAAAGAAAAAGGATGGGCTCCACGTTTTTCATAATGCCGTGCCTAGACACTGTTACTCTCTAGCACTTTGCTGGCTCCTGTAGCCAACCGACTGGGGATTCCTCTTTTGATGTTGTAGACCTGGGACTTCCTCTTTCATGTTGTTGTGACTCTGTTTTACGTTTTGTACGTAAATACGCTGATTGATTCAGAAACAGGTCTGGATAGATCACGCGTTAAATGATTAAAAAGAGAAGCGATCTGTTTGTTCTAATCAGTATGTTGAATGCAATCGGTCTGATCATCATTTTTCCAAAAAAGGGATCATGGCAATCGTAGCAGGGCTTTTTTGAAAAGTGATCCTGAGGAAACGCGTCAGTTAACGATACAAGGATATCACGTCTGTCTTAAAACGTGAGCAACCCGTCTTTAATAGTTAATTAAGCAATGTGTGATACATAATGATCAGTCGTGGTGTCTCTAAGCCATCTACACAATGTGTAATCAATTCTAATGGTTTTGTCGTGTATCGTTTTAAAACCTGCTGATTCAAACAATAGCTGCTTTAAAAAAAATTGCTGATTGGCAGCAAAAATGGCAGTGATAACAACAATCATAATGATAATGATAATCATGATAATGATAACGATAATAATAAGGATAATAGTAGTAGAATGATAATATAATGATGATAATAGTAATAACAATAGATATCATAATAAACAATAGTAATGTAATGATAATGATGGTAATAATGCTAACAATATTAGTAGTAGTAGCCGTAGTAGCGTTCTTGTCTGTCTCGTGTCGTTGTTGTTCGTTTTTATAACTTACTATTATCATGATGCATTATCACTTGTTGTCATTAAGTACAGTTGTGTATTTTAACCTGGAGTCATCTACCTTCAACGTTGTTCCACACTCCCATAGTTTTACTTTGTTCACAACATGACCAAAGTTTGCCATCATGAACGAAGAGAGAAGCGACTGTCTGTTCTCACTCTGTTTTCATTGATTCTGAATGTTTTTGTTTGAGATGAGCTAATAGGTCGCAAACGCGTTGTTGTTTTGTTTTAATAACTTGTTTGTCCTTCGTTTGGCAGCTACCCCCCCCCAACCCCACCCCCCCCACCCAAATATTTTGTTTTGCTCAAGCAGATTGAGCTGCGCAACATCGAAGAAATGATCCAAGAACGTTTTGTAAACTGGTAAACTGAAATTAACGGAAACTGGGAAATCTCTGGGGGATAAAAAATGCGTTGCATACTAACTCAGTTGGTCAAGTAAGTAAGTCTATAAAAATCACCTCTGCTCTCTTTTTCCGCTGTCGTGTGTGTTTGTCTTTCTTTGTGTGTGTCTGTGATAAGCATGAGGTTTCTGTGGATTTGCATGACAACGATAAAAGAATCAACAATCAGGATAGTAAATATTGATCAACTTTTTCATCAATGTCTCTTCATGAAATCACTGTCAGTTAAAGAAAATAGTGAAGGTCGCATCTTGGACACTATCAAAAACAGACAACAGTGTCAAGGTCGTCTCCAGGTTTTGGGGGTTGAAATTTTGTTTGGCGAGCTGTGTAAAAGTATTATTCATTTTGTTATTTTAAAATTCATACGTCCAAGATCAAGTCAGAGGACTGCATGAACAAACACGTGGTTGCATGATAGTCCTCGGTTTTTTCTGCCGTTGTCAAAAGACGTTGTTGAACGGTTAAGTTTTGGGGGGGCTTTAATTGTATAGAATGAATGTTATAGTCTCGTCACGCACAGTATCAGAGAGAGAGAGAGAGAGAGAGAGAGAGAGAGGATTCTATATCTATGAGTGCTTTTTATATCCGCCTCGCCACGGTGGGTCAACAATGCAAAGAAGACAAGGCAATAAATGTAGAAGTATGCAAAAGCGGTAAAATAAATTAAATAAAGAATGAAAATTACAGAAGTAAAATAAAGCCCAGACAGACGACAGACAGACGACAGCAGAGACAGAGAGAAAAGAGAGAGAGAGAGAGAGAGAGAAAAGTCACTTGCACTTGATATTTTATTGTCTTACCAAGAGGTCTTTTGACAAGGGGGAGAGGAAAACAGAAAAAAAAACATTTCCCTCTCCTTTCCTGCAAACCAAATAATAACTTTCATTCCCGTGTGTATCAAATCAAGTTAACAAAAACAAATAAATCGTAACATTTCGTTTTGTCCTCATCTCACGGCCCGGAGTAATGCAGTAAGGTTAAAAAAAATTTTTTTAAAAATAAAAAACCTCCTTAAGACGACTCGACCATCCACTCAATCAAGATGAAATTGTATTTTAATGATGTCTTAACATGAAAAAGGAAACAAACAAAACAAAAAAAAATTAAAACTGACTCGACCACCACTCCATCAAATGATGACATTGTATCTTACTGATTCTTCACATGCGATGATTTATAAAAATTCTTCCGTAAACTTTTAAATGTATTTTCTTCAATTTTTATATCCTTCATCCGTCTAATTTTCAATGCTTCCGCGATGAATTTCGCAATGATTTTATACAAGTTTTATCATCTAGTTTAAAACACCAGCGACATTTTGTCTTTTCGTTATCTAACTGGAAAATGAAAAAGTTTGTCCGACTTCATTATAAGCAGTACAGTGGAACAGAAAAATGTTCTTCTCATCAATAAAAGTGTCCACATGCAGGACAAAGGATTCTGTGGATGTTTACATTCAAACCATCTTTTGTTCGCATTAAAACCTGAAGTCCTCAACCCAAATCTTGCGTATTTTTTTCTTTTTTTTGCCATTTATCTTTTTATGACATTGGGGAAACTTTTCAGAATGAACACATTCTTTAAAAGAGAAAAAAACCCGCGATATTTTTCTTTACTTTCCTATCCGAGTGCCCAAATTTTGTTTAAAAAGACAATAAGCCGTCTTTAAATTCCGCAATGAACTGTTGCTCAAAGAGACTATAAAAATTTTTTTTTTTTTTTTTTTTTTTTTTTTTTTTTAATTTTGGCTCACCCCTCCCCCAGCTCCAACCGGCTAAAGCGGTTTCGCTTTTTGCTCCGCGGCTACCCGATTGCTATTTTATGTTCTTATAGTAAACACTTTAAAACATACATAATGTGTTGGTTTTTCGGTTTTAACACTAATTAAAACTTTTGAGATTTTTTTTTTTCTTGTTTAATAACATCATTTCCCGCATACATTCATCAAATGTGAAAAAAATTTCTGCCCAAAAATTTCACATCTGGCGCATAATGATCACCTCTGGATCTCATTGAGACCTATGGCGCCCTAGGGCCCCAGCCAGACCCAGAGGGCACATATAAAAACGGCAGATGTGAGGTTTTGGGAATATGCCTCCAACAGTAGTATACTTTTATACTTGTTTGCCTGCTTTTATTTTTTCTAATTTGGGCATCCCCTCACCCCCATTTTAGGGTCCTTCCCATAGCCGCACCAAAGGGGGACCAATTTTTTGGTTTACGGGGGTTTAGCCGCCCCCCGTGACCATACTGGTTTACGGGCGTTTATAGCCGCGCCAGTAAACCAATCGAAGTAGGAAGGATCAATTGAGGGCGGGGAAAAGAGGGCAAATTTAGATTTTTCAATGCCATGACAACAAGTATTAAAACTACTGAGGCCCTTATCCCCAATGTTGTTAATTCAAGATTTATATATTACTGTACACAAACAAACGCTTTAAAATTACATGGTGTCTACTTGTAAGTTTTTTTTATTTGCCTAGAGTAAGTTGTTTTTAAGTTGTTAAACAACACCAAAAGTAATAACAAAGTGATCTTCCCTTACTTTTAGCCCACTATTTTTTTAATTTAAAATATTGTTTAAAGGGCTTTTAGATTTAAATATAAAAATGTGTTTTTATACAAAAAATTGGGAAAGTTTTATTTTGAGGGGGGGAATTTACCCGCCTAAATTTATCAATGACGTCAACCCCCTGTTCTAAACGAACGCGGGGGGGAAATTTTTAGTGGCTAAATTTATACATGCCCCCGTGGGCGGCCCTGCAGTAAACGAGCCCTTACATCCGTTTGTGTAACTGACACAAACCCCGGGAAAACAGTGCGGCGCTTTCGTCTCGGCTTTTGTGCAGTTGAGTAAGCCGTGGCTGGGACAGTCTGACCTAAATTACTTAAAGCAGAAGGTGTTGTCTCCCGGAAAGAATGTAAAAAATTAATTGTGAAAAAAAATCGTCATTAAGTCGTTTAGGTCTTTAACAAAATCGGCATCACGTTTTATTTAAGTTCTTCACAAGTTTTTATTCAAGTTTTTAACAAGTCACATCAAGTTCTTATTCAGTACTTATTCAAAATTCTTGTTTTAAGTTCTTAACAAGTCGTCATCAAGTCGTCATTAAGTCTTATCAAGTCGCCATTAAGTTCTTATCAAGTTCTTATTTAAGTTTTATCAAGTCGTCATCAATCGTTATTAGTTCTTATTCAGTCACTTATAATTATTTATTTTAAATCTTGAAATATTATTCCCTCTGAATGGATCAAATGATCTTTTTTTTGTTGGCGGGTTCTGGATGCTTTTTTGTTCAGATTTTGTATTTAGTGCTGTGAAATTTTTTGGGTGCTTTGGTTTTTGCTGTCTTTCTTTATATGTTTTATAAAAAGTAATAACCACCCACCAACAGCATGACGGCAAAATGCCCAAATCTTTTAATCCAAAAAATTTCCCTGACGACTTTGGTGTGGGAGGCCTTGAATCAATTGTGTATTTTCGTTGAAACAACTGTTGGCGTTGGCGGTTGTTTTGTTTCATTATGATTTATATTCTGTGATTGCAACATTTAAATTTTTTTTTTTTTGTTCCATCTGCTATTTTTTTCTGCTGCAACCCCCAGGATGAGGAGGCTTTTTATGGTCACTTTCTCCCTCAATGTTTTCTGTGATTTTCTGGCTCGGTCATTTTGAAGGGAAACAAAATCTTATGATTAAAAAAAAAATTAATCCCATGATTAATGGCGATAACAAAGTTCAAAAACTGTTTAAAATTGATAATCCTAGGCTCTAATGACTTTGTTAAAACTGGATCCTGTGTTAAATCATCAAAAAATTAGATTTTCAGGTTTCTGTTTATTAGGGATTATTTTTTTTAATTAATAAAAATTTTTATCCTTTTTTTGGGTTTTGGGTTTTAATGGAATTTTATGTTAAACTTTTAATAGGTTTTTTCCCTAAAAGTGTTTAAAAAAATTTTGGTGTTTCATTTTGAATGTTTTTGGGGAAAAAGGTTTTTTTTTATTAATTTTAAATTCTTGGTTCACGTATTTTCCCCCCTTTTATTATTTTAAGTTTGGGTTTTTAAATCAAAAAAACCACCGGAGAATTCCTTGCCTGATGAAAAGGTCTTTTTTGGTCGGCGGGAATCCTTAAAACCCAAATTTCAATTTTTTGCCGGTAAAAAAACCCTTTTTTTTGGGGCAGGGCATGCCTTAACATTCGAAAGCGTTTAATTTTTCTATTTTTGGCTCCCGGGAAAATTTTTTTTTTATTTCCCTAAAAAGTAAATTTTCCAAGGGAATATTGGGGGTTTAAGTTTTTTTTGGAAAAAATTTTGTTAAGATTTAAATTTCAACAAGGGTTGTTTTTTGTTAATACAAACAAGGAATCGCTTTTTGCATAAGCTTGGTTCAACGTCTTGAAGGATTAAAGTAATATCCAGTCAGTTATTAAAATAATATTTATTTAATTTTAAAGGCTAAAATATTCCTGTTATACCGATGTCTCTCTGTATTGATTATGTAGGATAACAGCTTGGTAAAAGCTTGTTTAATAACTAAGTCTGGAACTAGATTAAAAACTCCAAGGATCTTTTTACAGCTTTTTGCTACAATATCTTTGAGAAGATTGAGAATTATGTTAAAATCATTTAAAGTCTTTTCTTAATTGTATGGGGGTTTGGTTTAACCGCTTTTTTAAATTTCCATTTATAACTACAAATTACTGAGAGTAAAGAATATCAGAGTTGAAAACAGGCACAAGAATCCTATAAAGAAGGATTGAAATTTTTACTTACTTACGGATGGCTTACAGATTAAAATTTACCATTAAAAATTTTTTGCTGTAGCAAAAGTGACATTCCCCACTTTTGCGCTTTATCTACTGAAAAAAATGAAATAGTTTTATTTCTTCTAACCTTGATTTGCCAAAAATTTTTGGCTTAATAAACTACCAAACTATTATTCCAAAGATATTGGAAGGATCTGCAAAAAATTCTTATGCGTTAAAAATTTCATGAAATTTATTAAATTCTAACAAGCTTTGCAATTTTTTATACTAAGTTCCCAAACCTTTTAAATTTTCCTTTTGCTTTTTAATTTAATTTGTGCTTTGGCAAAATTTTTTCCCAATTGTTATTATAAAATAATTCACATTACCAGGTTTTTCTTTCCTCTCAAACTTAAACAAAAAAAAAAATGTAATTAAGGAAATAAAGTGGAAGAAGGAATGAAGGGGTTTTTTAATGGGGAGTTTTTAGGGATTAGTTACTTAAGGCTTTTACTAAATTAGTTATGGGATTTTTTTGAAAGGGGAAAATTGAGAAGAATTTTTAACCATAAAGTCCATTTAAATAAAAAATGAATTGGTAAAAGGTAAAATTGGAAAAAAAAAAGGGTTGGGGAAAATTTAGAAATTTAGGGTTTTAAAAATGGGGTTATAAACCCTTAGGAATGAAAAGGAAGGAAAATTGGTTTGTGGTAAAATGGAAAAATTTCCCCAATTTTCGAAAGAAAAAGGGGCCAAAATTTTAGGAAAAAATAAAAGGGTCATACTTTATGGATATAAAATTTGGTTAATAAGTTAAAAAATTTGTGTAATAAAAAAGAAAGATAAAATTTTTTTTTGAAAATGAAGAATTTAAAAATTCAAAAAAAAAACAAAAAATTTTAAAATTTTCCCAAAAGCAAAACTTTATTTTTTGGGAAATTTTATTCCCAAACGGGGGGAGGGCCCCTTTTTACCCCCTTTTGGGGAAACCCCAAAGAAAAAAAAAGGGGGGAAAAAAAAAAGGGGTTTTTTTTAAAAAGGGAAAAAAAGGCCGGTAAATTTTTTTGGAAGGAAGAATGAGATAACCCCGGCCAAAAGCGTTAATTTGAAAATAATATTAGGAAAGGAAAAAAAGGGAAAAATTTTAGAGATAAAAAAAGGATACAGAAAATGGTACAGGAGATTTATGAAATAATCGAAAAATCATCTTGATCAAAACCACAATAATAGAGCTATAACTGTAAGAAATTGATTGTATTATGCAGGTAGCTGTCAGAATACTAATATTTTTTTTTTTTTTTTTTTTTTTTTTTTTTTTTTTTTTTTTTTTTTTTTTTTTTTTTTTTTTTTTTTTTTTTTTTTTTTTTTTTTTTAAAAGGAAAAAAAAGGGGTTTTTAAACGGTAAAGGGATGTTTAAAATTAAATTAAATTTAAATTTAAAGTTTAAAAAGGGAAATTTTAAAAAAATTATTTGGAAATTTTTTAAATTGAGGGAAAAATTTAGGTTAACACAAGGAATGTAAAATTTTATCAATGAATTTTTTGAGTAAATTTGAAAAGGAATAAAAGATTAAGATAAGAATTTAAATAAAATTTTCAAAGGTAAAAGGAATACATAACATGGAAAATTAGGATGCTTAATAATAATAAATTAAGGCATTTTAAAATTTGGATAAATTTTTTTTGATTTTGTGGGAAGTGAAAGTTTTAATGTAAACTTAATGAAGTCGTTGAATGACAGTTAAATTTTATAAAAGTTTATTGCAAACAATGATTTTAATTTCTGAGTTCTGACGACACAAACTAGAACTAAGCTTGTAAAATTTTGGAAAGATGAATTTCGACTCAAACCACAACCGTTACCATTCGGGTAATTTTTTTAAAAAATACTTTTAACGAAACAAAGGGGTTTTTTAATCAGTGTAATAATGGATGTTTTTAGCATTTAATTCCTGTCTTATAGATAATTTAAGGGATGTCAATCAGGAATCGTATCGGACAATGGACAAAAATTTAGGTAAGCCCTTAAAAATATTTACAAAGCTGAAATTAAAAAGAAAGGTAAACAAGGATGGTTTATGAAAAATAGAAATGTTTTGAAAAAAACCGTTTAATGGGAAAAAGGAAATTTGGAAATTTAAATTTTAGAAAAGGATAAAATTATAAAAAACTAAACGATTGGGTAAAAATAAAGATTTTAAACGGGGAAATTTGGGTAAAAATTCGGGAAAATTCAAAAGGATAAAAAAAAAACCGAGAAACCAAATAAAGTTAAGGCATGAAACAAAGAGGGGGGGGAAAACACCCTTTTCCCATTTTCCACAGGAAGGGATAAATTTAAAGACAAATTTTGGCGAAGAACCCATTGATGGACAAAAATGCAAATTAAAAACCAATCACATAAAAGAAAAAATGAATTTAAGATGAAGAAAGGGCAAAAAGAAAGGCAAAAAATTTTAACTGGCGGTAGCGGGGGAAATTTGGTTGGGCTATGCTTAATGGGGGTTACAGAGGCAGGGTAATGTTAGGATTTTATTTTGGGGGAAATTTGCCCTTTTTAGAATGGTTTGGGGTTTTTTTGGGGGGGTGGGGGTTGGGGGTGTTTTTCCGGTTTCCAAACTATGTTGAAAAAGGTTCCCCTTTTTTTGAGCTCATGTTTTGAATTAAAACCCGCCCGACGTGTTGTTTTGGTTGGTTTGGTGTTTTAGGGGTTTGGGGTTTAAAAGGGTTGTTTGTACCTTCCCGGTCTTTTCCCCTTTTTATTTTCTTTTTTTCCCATTTAAAAAAATTTTAAAATTTCTGAACCCTGTAATTTTTTTTGGAAATTAATTTTTTTTTCCTTCCCAAAAACTCCTTTCTTGGGGTTTTCCATGTTTTCAAAAATTTTTTTTATAACAAAAAAAGTTTTTTAAAAGCATGAGGTTTAAGGTAGGTTTTTTATGTGTTCAGAATTGGTAAAACAAGAAAACTGAACAGGGGATTAACCAGTTAAAAAGAAGGGGAAAGGTAATGACGGGGGGGGCCCCCCAAAAATTTTTAAAAATAAAATTGGCAAAATTTTTGGGTTCTTTTTTCACTTTTGTTTTGCCGGGAATTTTATTAAAAAATTGGGGGTTCAAACCCTGAAGGGAACCCTTTTACGCAGCTTTAAGTGAGCCTTTAAAATTTTTTGACCTTTTAATCTTAGTAAGGAAAGGTGCCATTCAAAAGAGTTTCTTTAAACCCCCTAATTGTTTCCCTTTACTTGGGAAGTGTTTTGTTTTTGAAAATTGGGGGTTCATTAGCGGTTTTGAATTTGAAGGGGAAAAAAATTTTGGGTGTAAATTTAAAAAGCGTCCTACGGGGAAGAAAGGATGGGGGAAATGTGAGGTTGGGTTTTTTCAAAGTCTTTAAAAAAGGTTCCTTTAAAATTTTAATATCTCCCTTTTAACTAAACCGCCGCTTTGGTGTTGTTTATTTTGGGTTTTATTTACAAAAGAAAAGGGTTTTTTAAAAGGTTTTTGCCCTTTCCCCGCCCATTCTAAATTTCCCCAAAAAAAAAATTTTTTTGGGTTTTTTTTTTTGGGGGGTTTGTTTTTTGGAAGGGGGTGTTTAGTGGGCCCCCATTTAAAGTAATTTTTTTGGGTGCCAAAACAAGTTTTTTTTTCCCTTTTTTTAATTTTGGGGAAAACCCGAAAAAAAAAACCCCCTTTTTCCCTTTTTTGAAAACCCTTTTCCCTGGTTTTTTGGGTTGGGGGTTTTTTAAAGGGGAGGGGTTTTCCCTTTTTTTTTGTGGAAAAGGGGTTTTTTTTAAGAAATTTTTTTTTAGGGGTTTTGAAAAATTTAAAATTTAGCCCAAACCCCTTTAAAATTTTAAAAATTATTTGATTTGGGGTTTCAAAAATTTTTTTTTTAAATTTTTTTAAAAAAAAAAGGGCCCCTTATTTCTTTGTTGGGGGGGGGCCCCGGGGGTTTTAAATTTATGGGCCCCCCAATTTTTAAAAAACCCGTTTAAAAATTTTTTTCCTTGCTTTTTTTTTTTTCCCCCTTTTTTTGTTTTTGGGTCGGTTTTTGGAAAAATGAAATTTTTTAAAAAGTTTGGTTTAAGTTTTTTTTGAAAAAAAGGGGGTTTGGGTTTTCAAAAAAATTTGCAAAAATTCTACCCTTTGGGCCCCGGGGGGGTTGTTTACTTTTGGGGGGGTTTTTTATAGGGGTTGGCTTGACGGAGAAAAGTTAATTTATTTTTAAAATTTTGTTTAAAAAAGGTTTTGGGAAAGGAACTTACCTTTAAGCCCACCTTTATTTTTTAAAAAAACATACCCTTTTCCAATTTTTTTTTTTAAAAGGGATTTTTTGGGGGGACAATTTTGGGCTTGGGGGAATTTGTTTAGGGGGGGGGTTTTCCCCCCGTTTTTTTTTTTTAACAAATTTTTTTTTTTGGGGGCAAAAATTTAAAAAACCCCCCTTTTAAAATTTGCAAATTTTAATTGGGCCCAAAAGGTTCTTTCCAAAATTTTGGGGGGGGGGGTTTTGGTTTCCAAAAAAAATTTTTAAATTTTGGGGCGGAAAATTTCCCAATTTTAAGGGGGGCCCAATTTGGTGGACAACCTTTTAAGAAATTGAAAAAATTTCCAAAAAAAACCCCAAAGTTTTAAAAAAGGGGAGTTTAAATTTTTAAATTTTTAAAACAAATTTTTTTTTTAAAACCAAAATAACCCCCCCGGCCCCCGGGAAAATTTTTTCCAGCATTTGGGGTTTAAAAGGGGAAAATTTTTAAAAACCCTCCCGGGGGGTTTTTTTGGGGGGGGGGGTTTTTTTTTTTTTAAAACAAAATAAAAAAAATTTTTGGGTTATTTTTTGTTCAAACTCTTTTTTGAAACTTTTTTGGAGGCAGGGAAATGTTTGGGGGCCAAAATTGGCAAACTTACCCTTTGTCTTTCTGATGTCTAGAATCCCCCTCGAAAAATCCATTTGGCTCCCACTTTTTAACTGTAAGAATTGACCCCCACCCGTTGTTACATAGGGAAATTCCGTTTTGGGCCCCCGGACTTAATTTTCTTCATGTTTTGGTTTAAAAAATTTAAAACTTTCTGGAGGGTTTTGTTGGTTTGAACAAAATAGGTTTTATTTGGGTTTTGTTGTAGGGAAAAACGCTTATTTGTTTGAAAACCTCTTTTGCTTAAAAATTTCTGATTTCAATTCAATGGGCCTTCTTTTTAAAAATTATTATAAAAAATTTAAAAAAAAAATAAATCCCTTTTTTTGGGAATTTAACAAAAAAGGCCCCCGGGGTTTAATTAAAATTTGAGAGGGACTTACTTTTTAACCTTTGCCTGGTTAAAGGTTTTCCCAAAATCCCCTTTTGGTTAAAAGGGGGAAAATTTTTTGGGGGGGGAAAAGGGGGCTTTTGAACGAAAAAATTTACCTTTTTTAAATTTGGGGGGGGTTTTTTTGGGTTCCCCTTTTTTGCAACCCTTACCCCTGGGCCAGGTTGGGGAAAAATTTGGGGTGTTTTTGGTTTGGGGGGGAGGTTTCCCGGGGTTTTTCCTTTTACTTTAAAAAATTTCGGGGCCCAAAATTCTGGCCCCCAAATTTTTGGGGAAATGAAAGGGGAAGGGGAGAAAAAAAAAAAAACCCCCCCCAAAAACGGGGGGGGGGAAAAAAAAAGGGGAAAAAAAAAATTGTTTGGGGCTTTAAAAATTTTTGGATTTTAAAAAAATTAAAATGGTTAAAAAACAAATTTTTTAATAAGTTTTCCAAACCCTTCCATAAAAAAAAAGGTGGGGAAAAAAATTTTTTTTTAAAAAAAGAAAAATTTAAAAATTTAAATGAATTTAATCTTAAACAAATTTTTGGTTTTAAAACCCCCCCAAAAAATTTTTTTCATAAAATTAAAAAAAAACCAAAAATTTAAAAAAATTTAAAAATCCTTTTTTTAAAACTTTTTTTCTATTTCTTTTTTTTCCAAAAAATTAAAAAATTTAAATTTTTTTAAAACAAAATTGTGGGTTGCCCCCCCCCAAAATTTTTAAAATTTTTTTAAAATATTTTTTTTTTTTTTTCACAGCCTTACAGCGCCGGCCCCAAATTTTAAAAAAACCCCAGATTACTCGGGCCCCCTTTGAAAGGTTCCCTTGTCGGGTGGGTTTGGGGTGTGTTTTTTGCCCCTTAAAAAAAAAAAATCCTTCTTTTTTCGTTTTTAAATCCTCTCTTTTTGGGGAATTTTTGTAAGGGGTTTTAAAAAATTTTTTATGAAAGGGAGCACACCCCCCACAAAAAAAACAGAAAAAAAAAAAAAAGAGGATTTTTTTTTTTGGGAATTTTTAGGGGCCACCCTTTTTTAAAAACAAATTACAAAAAGGGGTTTTATCACTTTTTTTTTTATCTTTTGAATGAATTTTTTAACGGCCCCACCCCCATGAAAAGAAGGTTGGAACCAAAAACCGATTTTTTTTTTTTTTCCCAAAAAAAATTAATGATTTTTTAAACCCAAATTCCGGGCTCACCCCCCCCAAACTTTTTTTCTTATTTCTCAAAAATAAATTTAACCCCTCCCTAATTTTAAAACCCCCCAAAATTAAAACCCTTTTTTTTTTTATTTAAACTTTTAATCACCCTTGAAAGTTAGGGTTGCTAACAAGTCAAACTCTAACGAGATTTGAAAATGCTGTACTTGGGGGAATCAGTTTTGTAGATTTAATGCCACGTTTTTTTATTAAAATTTTTGTTCATATGAAAACTGTCTTTTAATGCCCCCCTTAAAAGTATGGCGATGCGCTTTTAAAAAACTCAAACCCCAAGGGGTATAAAAAACGTTTTTCCCAAAGAAAAAATTTTCAGCTTCATATTTGGGTTCCGGGTTTTAGCATCTTCGGCGTTTTTCGGTTTTTAGTGCTTCGTTATTTTCAAATTCCCTTTGAACCCCGGGTGGGCCCTTTTTCTTTCCCGGGGGTTACCCCAATGATCAAATAGAAAAAAAAAGCTGCATTTGTGAAAGAAAATATTTCTTCCCCCTAAAGTTTTATAAAAATTTTTTTCTTAACGATTGCCCGTCCGGGATTCTTCCCAACTGTCCTGTTTGGGTCTGTTGTTTGAATCAAGTTCTTTTTTAAAGAAACCCGTGAGATCCCGGCAAAAATCACTTCATCTGCCCCTTTAGGTCGGGAAAAAATTTTAAAACGGGTAAAAATTTAAATTGAATAAATAGTAGTTGGATTTTTTTGGAACAAAAATTTTTTGTTTATTTCCCTTCACGCCAAAGGGCTCTTTAAAGTCTTCAAATGGGGGGTCAAGAATCAAACCATTTTTGTTTGGGGACATTTTTTTTTTTAAAACAAAATAAAAAAAATTTAAATTTTTTAAAAAAATGGCAGAAAAAGATTATGATGTTTTTTATCCCGGAGAGACCCCTGATTTAAATGGGCCCTTTGCAATTCCCTTCCTCATTTCGGCTGAAATTTAAAAGGGAAAATAAAGGGTTGTGAGCGATTCAAAATCGCCTTGGCATTGCTAAACCGCGAAGATTAGACAGTGAGGCAGTTGCTAAAACTTCAAAACACACTACAAGAACTCCCAACAGATAACCAAATACCAAAACTACCCCTTAAAGATTTAAGCCCAACAGAGACGAAATAATAGACCTCTCACTCGTTGCTTCCTCTCAGAAGCATTAAAGCTATGACGGATCAGCCGCTACCTATGAGCGAGAAATAACCCAGCCTTGATCAATGGCTTTGAAAAGCATCACGAGCAGAATAAGAGAAACTATCAAAGAATTTTATATGACAGACACGACGCTAGCAGAACGAATAAGAACACTGTTACGAAGAGCAAGGTGTCACATTAGCGAGCGTATAACAGCTTAGGATTGCCTTATGTTACACTGGTGCTTGGCTATTACAGGCGGGCGGTGGGGGTGGGGGTAGTGCCTCCGCACCATCTCATCCACCTGATAAATCTGGTATTAAAAAAACAACGTGATCATCTTGCAAGACAGTTATTAAACAAAAATTTCGCGTAAAGGCAATAGACTCTTTGCATGGTATATTATGGGGGATCAGTTAGACTGGCTTTTGTCTACTGCAAGTAAAGTAGTTGGCTTGTATGGGCGAGCACTTTATGGTCATTAGTTGTTCTTAATAGTTTGGGTTATCTTTAGTTAAGATAAAAGACCAAGTATTTCCTAGGGCAGTTAATCCAATAACAAGTGCCGTCTTTTCATATTCCATGGTCATCACGCGACGTCTTCATTGGCCTTTGTTGGGCTTTGGGCCTTGGGGATTGGATGGGAGTTTGAGAGGGGCCACGGGGATTGGGACTTCGTTTTTTATTGCTATTGCTGCATTGAATTTATGTCGTTTTTTTCGTCCTTATCTTCTTTACCAGCACACAAGGATTTCATTGTTGTAGTTTATTATTGTTCTACCCTGGAGTTGAGTCAGAAAGGCGCATGTATTAACCTAGTGCCCTAAACAGGCAAAGTCTACTTTCGATCTTGCGTTTTGCAAACAATTTGCTACCTTTTAATACCTTGAAGGCAAATCAATTGCAGAATTAATAGCATCCTCTAAATTTGCTAAATATTGTTTTTGGGCGTCTCAAAGCCAGTTAGAAGGATCAAATTATGTTTGATCTCGTTTGTGCTTGCTGAACCTAGCAATCACCAAAACAAAGTACGAATAGAGTCGTTTATTCGTTCTTTTCCCGCTTTTGTTAGACCCTTAGAAGATCCAAAATAAATGTTGTCATGCTGTTTTTTGCTCTGCTCTATGGACCGAGGTGAACAGTTGTGCCTGAAGAGAAAGATGTGTATAGGAGGATTCCCAATCATAGTTATACTTTCTATGCACCCGCCCCTATAATAACGGGTGCCTCTAAACCATGATTAAGATCCACTTTTGTCTAAGTTGTTCTTTGGGTCAATATCAAATTCGTTACAGACTCCTTCAAAAGCCTGTGTAATCTATATGTTGCTGAATGGAGTAAACGTTTTGTCATTTGGTAATGCGCTTGCAGTTCAGACAAAATACGTCTGAAGGTGTATAATAAAAATGAAATCTATACACAGACCTCACCAAAGGAATCAGGATTGATTTAAATGATCAGCTACGACACTCCAACCCAGTTGATTGACACAAAACACAGCAAAGTTTAACTGGTTTGATAAACTAGATCGGTGACTGAAACCACACTTTCGGGATGTAGTCGTTTTTTTGATGAGGAGGGTTAAGATAACTATCCAATGGAGTAACTAAACCTTTACTTGAAAGCGTCAGTTCCTGAGTCACAGAATGTCGAGGGTGCCAGTTGTTATATCTTAGGACGGTATTGCGGTCCACAGAATATTTTGCAGTTAGTATATTTGAATGCACTCATTTTTTAATTTGTTTTAAAAATCGTTTGTAACATTAACCAACTCAAGGACAGTCCTTAGTTTTTAGGATATGCTATTGATAATAACGCGGAACCCAAAGGTCGCCACTCCATGAAATATTCTACAACGTCGTATGGTTTAATATAAGTCAATCAAGGAGGTATAATAGAGATTCGCAAACTTGATGACGGTGGAAACTTAATTAGCCAGTTAACATACCTGATGGTTATTACGGGTTTTGCTCACTAAAAGAAGCAATGAGTAACTTCGACATTACTCTCAACTTAACAATGCCAAATCTAAAAACAATGTTAACATTCATCCTGAAAAAGAAGTAGTCCATTATTTTTTGTGTAGAGTAGCTAAAATGTTAGGCTTTAAATCGATTATGTCTATCATAAATTTAGAGTTGCACCTAGACGAAACTACTTTTTGAGGAGAATCTCCGCTCGATCTTGCCTTATTCCATTATCTATGTACATTGGATGGGCTGAGCACTGATGAAAAATTATATGATGGAAGGCCTCAACTGTTTTAAGAGCTCTTCATCAGGAAAAGCTGCATCATATTGCGATTATGAAATTTATACGATTCCCATAATTTACAGTTAAAAGATTAGCTTGTGGGTGGGTCAGAATCATCTAATATAAGAATACAGATAAACAGTGGAAGTCGTGACATGTGATAACCTGCACATTGTTTTTAGAAATAAAATAATACGTTGTTTTAAAAAATGGTCACGTGACCAGACGATTCGGGGGTTACATTAGCGCCTGAGAGGTGTGTTACTTTAGAATTTAAAAGACCTTGCAGACGTTGAGGACTTTGAACAAAACGGTGAGATAGGCACTTTATATGGTTTTGCTGTACACTATAGATGATTATTATAAGACGCAAAGAGGTTGACGACAACAAACGGTTTCCTAAACTAGAACAACATACGCAATCTAGAAGCAAATAATACGGTCAGTATGAATATACAAATAGTTCGAAAAACTGTCAACAAATGGCACTTAGAACCTATTTAGAATGGGACATAAATTTGAATTCTTAAGCCTACATTACATTCTTGACAGTACAAAAATGTTTCGAAAAGCATGAACTCTGGCCTTTACTTGTAGTCTTATGCCTGAGGACAACAGTCGGAAGAGATCGAAATTAAAGCCGTTTGGGCGACAAACCAGTACATCCTCCACAAGAAGAGAATCGGTTTTAAAGAAGCTTCTACAAAATTACAGTCATTCTCACGCACAAAATTAGGAGACACACGTTCACAAATGATATCTAAAATTTCTGTTTAAAAGATGAGGCAAGAAAAGGGAGCTGTCCGGGTGTCAGTGAAATCCCTTCTTTGGAAGGAATTCTTATTAGCTGGCAAAACTTAGACGTGACAAACTTAAAGTTACTGTCGTCGTTCTTTACAATGGCGAGGATATTAAGGTCATAACAACAAGCAACAAAATTGATATTAGTTTAATAGAAACGATCTTACCGACTTGAAACTGGATTAATCTTCACATTTGGCCTTATAGGCGAGTTTTATTATACTGAAACAAGTTTGCCAGAGAGTATGATAAAAACAATAACATGGTGTAAAATAAAACTCTTTTTAAAAGACTTTGGGGAAAATTAAAGTTGTTTTTATTCACATGAAAGACAAACGCATTTGAGAATGTATGGAAAAAAGGTTTTTGAAAACATCAAAAAAACAAAGGGAAAAAAGAAAAAAACTTTCTCAAAATTTTTAAAAATTTTATTTGAAAAAAACAGATAATCCTACACATTATGTATGTTTGAAAAGTGTTTACTATTAAAAGAAATTAAAATAGGCTTCTGGGTAAGCCGGCGGGCAACGCGAAACCGGCTTAGCCCGGTTTAGGGCGGAGGGGGTAGCCAAAAATGGTTTTTCCATGGCAGAGGGGGCTTGCAGATCGTCTCGTTTCCCCCAACTTCCCAGGTTTTGCAATTGAGGCAGAAGGTATATGCAGATCTGAGAATGAGTCGTCCTGAGAGGGGCCATGTGCCAAATGTCATTCCATGTGAACTTCTCTTGGAGTGCATTCTCCCACGTTGTCCCATTGCCCTTGCTGGCTACTGCCTGGACGCTTTTTGGAGTCTTTTTTGGTCTTCTTCTTTTTCATCTCCTGAATCATCATGTCTCTTTTGGCTTTTACTTTGGCCTTTGACCACATTCAGTTTTGGTCACCCTGTCCCTGTCTGTTGGTTGGTGTGTGTCCTGTTATTTCTCTGTTTCTTGAGACTTTCTTTTGCAGAATCCATCGCCGCTAGAACTTTCCATTTCTGCTTGTCTTCAGCGGGGGCTTAATTGTTCTACCACTGGACTCCTGAGTCCTCAGCATGCTTTGAATCTGATCCTTCCCTGCTTTGTATTCTCCAGGTGATTTCAGGGGTAGTTTCAGCTTTCTTTGCTGGCGACAGTACAGGCGCTATGTCCAGTCAGACAGGGTGGGACACCAAGCTCATTTCCTTGTGAACTTTGTTGATTTTGGCTTCATGCCGCCACTATGCTGGTGCAGATGTCGTATATCTCAGAGGCCATAGCAGCTCTTGGTTTCAGCATGAACTGCAGACACCAGACTTGTATTTGCCAGGGAGCCCACACTGGTCAATGGTCTCCAAGCTTCCTCCGCCATCTGCTGGTTTCTTTTTGCTCTTTGTGTGTCTTTCAGCGTATCTTCATACCATCTTCAAGGCTCTTGATGGATTTCTGTGACCTGTTGGGGAATGGCCTGGTTGGCAACACTGAAGACCACAGATCGGCCACTTTTCCTTTCCTCAGTGAGAGACTCCGTGATTTCTTTGGCTTGATCTTCATTCTGGATTTGAGGCCACTAAGTCGTTCCAGCCTCCCCCCTACAGCACATGACGTGTCTCGTCTCTCTATTTCACCTGAATGAAATCACTGTTGTGTCATCCATTTTTTTGCTGTTTTTGTTCCTATCCGCGCTTGTTTAGCTTTTTAATTGCGTTTTCCCCTTCTTTTTTCCTTTTTGGGAAATAAAGATTTGTTCATTTTTTTCAGCAATATTCAACAAAATACACAGCGTTCATGCCAAAGCAATAACAATATTTCTTGCATCTTGTTTTCTGATGGTTGATGAAAGATCGCTGAATTTTGGTGGGGCATTCTCACTTGTTTGCCTGTTCAGTATCTGTATTGCCTGGTCTACATCTTTAAATGTGTATGGCTTCTTCCTTTTTAAATCTCGTTAATCAAATCTCTGTTCTTCTTTGGCTTTTCACATTGTTTGGTGCACCCTAGTCTTGCTCTGTCTGTTTGTCTTTATTCTCTCTGTCTTGATTTGTATTTGACTAATACGCGTAATTACTTCCGCTAAAGCAGCGCGTTACCACTGCGGCCTTATCTCTTACGATGAAGCCATTTTAAAGATTTTTAATCTGACATATTGCTTTGTCTGGAATTATTCTTGTTTAAAATAGTAAATCTTTCGTGGCAAGAGCTGAATGTACAGCAACAGGGTGGGTCACCAAGCTATTTTTGCAAGATCTGTTGATTTATTTAACATCCCTTTCACTATGCTGTGCATCCTACACTTTAGAGCCAATAAAGCAGATGGTATCAGGTAGAATAGTTTTTTTCGCTCATTTTTCCAGGGAGCCCAAAATTATGGTTCAATTCCCCAACTGTCGATTTTTGTACTTTGGTCTCTAACTTTAAATGATCATTGATACCAACTCTTAGCGCCATAAGAAAGGCTGTATTCTTGCCTGTGGAAAAACATCTTGGAAAGAACAGCATAGAACCGATCAACGATGCCCCAAGACATTGTAAGTTCACAACTATGAAGCGCAACTGGTCATGCTAAAAAGTGTTGCAAACGTTCTAGTTTGTCACTAAACTATTGTAGATGCCCCATTGATTCTGAACAAGATTTTGTTGATTTAACGCATGACCTTTTAAAGAGGCATAGAGTCTCCAGCTGTGATCTTATTACAGATTGGAACGTTGTTATCGTCATTAATCATGGTTAATACTTTAATCACTATAGATTTTCCTTCCATGACGGAGCCTTGACCATCGCCAAGGTCTGTTTGTCTGCGTTGTTTGTTGTGCTTTCAAGATGAGTTCCATTGCAGCCTCATCATCGGGTTGGAATAGCACAGCCCATTGCAATACCACTCCAAGTTGATCCAGTCTGTTGTAATCTTGTAAGAAACCGCATTGAAACCAACAGTCTTCTTGAGCATGTCCGGTGTTCTTTGGCACATGGTATCATCTCAAGAGCCAACTGTATCATTCTGGGGCAAGATCCTTGCGTTTGCCAGATCAGCACACTACGTCCGGTCTTCTTTTGTTTTTCTTTTGGATTCAAGAATTGTGGCGTGTTCTACACACCAGCCACCAGGAATGCCACCTTTCTGGACTGACAACCAAGTACTTGTTTTCCATCAGGTACTTGTCACCTTGCTGCATGACAGAAAGAAGTTTTCCTTGACGTAGTAAGTGATTGCTGAACTGGCTGATGTCACTTGATTTTGCTTTGGGGATGTACAAACACCTTGCACCACTGGCGATCTTTGGTTTCTCAAGCCGATAGCGCAGCCTGTGGAGCCACTCAGACCTTGGGAATTTCTTGAAAAAGCTGGTAAAGTTTTTGTTTGGCCCTGGTGATGATTTGTCTGGCTTTGTCGACCCTTCTTGATTTCCGCCAAACGTTGAGGCTTGCCATTGAACTGTTCCTAGGTTGGTTGGCCACACCAGAACCTTGAATGTCGAGTGGTGCTTTGCTCTGGGGGTCGAGTATGTTTTCCTCAGATGTGCTCAAGAACCCCTTTGTCCACACTTAGGGCCCCGTTTTTGGCGTCAAACTGTTTGGAAAATGGAAGGGGTCTCTGAAGAAGCGCTCTTGTGTCTTTTTTTTTGCTCTTCCTCTTCCCGCAGATTCGCTTTGCTGAGGGGGCCTGTGTTTTTCTTTCAGGTCTTTCCCCGTTTTCCAAGCCTTTTTTTTTCAGCTGGGGTCGGTCTTCTTTGCTCTTGAGGTTTTTCTTTTGGCCCTGATCTTGTCATTTTTCTTGGCGTCGGATTTTTTGGAGGTGTTTTTCTCTTTTTGGGGAGTTTTTCTCCATGGCGTTTAAAGTGGGATACACAATGTCCCCCTATGTGGCTGTTTGTGTTCCAGGGGCTTTTCCCTTTGTGCTCGAGTCTTTGGACGATTTTTGCTCCCGTTTTCCCCCTCTTAGTTTCGTTTTTCGTGGCAGGTTGAGGTTTCAGGCGCCTGGATCGAGGGCCTGTGCAAATTCCTATCCCAACAAAAAGCTGGATGTCCTTGGAGTGGGTTTTAAAACCTGGCCTTTTGGGCTTCCGACGTTTATCTGCTGATGCAGTGCGGCTGCTATTCAGAGAGTTTCAAATCCCCTCTTTGTTTGTGGATTTCATGCACGGGGGGGGAGCAAAAAGCTTTCCAAGGGCACATGGAATTCCATTTGGTCCGTTCATAGTCCCTTGGGGGTTTGCAGTCATATTGGTTTAGCACCCATGGATTCTCATTCTCTCCCCCTTTCGGTGAAACCTGGGAGTTTTTCCTTTTTTTCTTGAGCCCAAAAGGAAAAGGGGAGCCCGCCCACAACCCTTTTTTCGGTTTTCCCATTTTTCTTTCCCCAAT
>JAMYXO010002561.1:0-23216 GCA_033310375.1 Conus canariensis | reverse complement strand
GAATGCAAAGTTAGGTCAACAAACGGTTGTTACACCGACCATTCATTCTTTTTCCGCCAAAAGAGCTTTGATCTAGTTATTTCCCTTTGCTCGAAGTTGTTCTTTTCCCCAAAAGCACGTGGGGCGATTCCCTTTTCACTCCGAAAGCTTGGGATGCTTGAGTTGTGCGTAGAAAAACGATCCGGATCGAGAATTTGAGGATCGCGCAGTCAGGAACACAACTGTTTTCTTAGTGTCATCGTCGGTATCACATAGCCAGACCATCTCGATTCGTGGAAAAGCCTCAAACTTACGACCAAAAAGAACGGCCTTTACGCCTAATGAATATCTGTATCCCCTTCTGTCCCCCATGATCACACAATAACGAACATCTGTACCCCCTTCTGTCTTCCCATGATCACAGAATAACTGAATATCTGTATCCCTTTCTGTCCCCCATGATCACAGAATAACTGAACATCTGTATCCCCCTTCTGTCTTCCCATGATCACAGAATAACTGAACATCTGTATCCCCCTTCTGTCCCCCCATGATCACAGAATAACTGAACATCTGTATCCCCTTCTGTCTTCCCATGATCACAGAATAACTGAACATCTGTATCCCCCTTCTGTCTTCCCATGATCACAGAATAACTGAACATCTGTATCCCCTTCTGTCCTCCCATGATCACAGAATAACTGAACATCTGTATCCCCCTTCTGTCCCCCCATGATCACAGAATAACTGAACATCTGTATCCCCTTCTGTCTTCCCATGATCACAGAATAACTGAACATCTGTATCCCCCTTCTGTCTTCCCATGATCACAGAATAACTGAACATCTGTATCCCCTTCTGTCCTCCCATGATCACAGAATAACTGAACATCTGCATCCCCCTTCTGTCCCCCCATGATCACAGAATAACTGAACATCTGTATCCCCCTTCTGTCCCCCCATGATCACAGAATAACTGAACATCTGTATCCCCCTTCTGTCTTCCCATGATCACAGAATAACTGAACATCTGTATCCCCTTCTGTCTTCCCATGATCACAGAATAACTGAACATCTGTAACCCCCTTCTGTCCTCCCATGATCACAGAATAACTGAACATCTGTATCCCCCTTCTGTCCCCCCATGATCACAGAATAACTGAACATCTGTATCCCCTTCTGTCTTCCCATGATCACAGAATAACTGAACATCTGTAACCCCCTTCTGTCTTCCCATGATCACAGAATAACTGAACATCTGTATCCCCTTCTGTCCCCCATGATCACAGAATAACTGAACATCTGTATCCCCCTTCTGTCCTCCCATAATCACAGAATAACGGAACATATGTATCCC
Organism: Conus canariensis; assembly: GCA_033310375.1. Taxonomy (NCBI): domain Eukaryota; kingdom Metazoa; phylum Mollusca; class Gastropoda; order Neogastropoda; family Conidae; genus Conus; species Conus canariensis. Next base: position 21,881 of record JAMYXO010002561.1, on the reverse strand, counting down.
CTTCTGTCCTCCCATGATCACAGAATAACTGAACATCTGTATCCCCTTCTGTCCTCCCATGATCACAGAATAACTGAACATCTGTATCCCCTTCTGTCCCCCATGATCACAGAATAACTGAACATCTGTATCCCCCTTCTGTCTTCCCATGATCACAGAATAACTGAACATCTGTATCCCCTTCTGTCCTCCATGATCGCAGAATAACTGAACATCTGTATCCCCCTTCTGTCCTCCCATGATCACAGAATAACTGAACATCTGTATCCCCCTTCTGTCTTCCCATGATCACAGAATAACTGAACATCTGTATCCCCCTTCTGTCCTCCCATGATCACAGAATAACTGAACATCTGTATCCCCCTTCTGTCCCCCCATGATCACAGAATAATGAATATCTGTATCCCCTTCTGTCCCCCCATGATCACAGAATAACTGAACATCTGTAACCCCCTTCTGTCTTCCCATGATCACAGAATAACTGAACATCTGTATCCCCTTCTGTCCTCCCATAATCTGCCCTTAAACATGAAAGAAGAAGAGTGAGAAGACAAAGAGGAGCGAACACAAGCAGCAGCAGCAGCAGAAGAAGAAGAAGAAGAAGAAGAAGAAGAAGAGGAAGAGGAGGAGGAGGAGGAGGAGGAGGAGGAGGAGGAGGAGAAGCAACAGCAGCACAGAACAAAAAAGAAGAAGAAGAGGAAAACTAATTGCTGTGGACTTACGATGATGAAGACGGCCATGTAGGTGGCACAGGCGGAGTGACCGGAGGGGAAGGACTGGCGGGCAGTGTCCAGCTCCCTCTCACTCACCTCTGGGTTCGTGCAGTTATACTCTGATACGTACCTGGAATCAGTGTACACATGTTGCACGTGCATCGTGTTTTTTAAAACACCAATACTCCAGCAAAATAAACGTGTATGGGCCTGGAAGGTGGAAAGTTTGTTTGTTTGTTTGTTTGTTTTGCCGTGTAAGAACAGCAGTCCCAAAGTGACTTTTTATGATTAACCCCCCCCCCCCCCACCGCATTTGCATAGCTTTAACAAATATATACAATGTAAATAATAGATGAAATAAGGTTCTGATGGAAAATTTGTATGATTGATAGGGCAACAAGTTATGTAATTATGTGCACTAACGTGCCATCCACTGTCTAGTGAGTGTCCCCCACCATTCTCCCCCTAAATTTCCTCTTCTCGTTTAATGGATGATGGAGGATATTTCACGAATGGACAGATATTTTTTTAAAAATCAATCCGCATGTCTCTCTTTCTCCTTCTCTCTGTCTCTGTCCCTGTCTGTCTGTCTGTCTGTCTGTCTATCTGTCTGTCTGTCTGTCTGTCTGTCTCTGTCCGTCTGTCTGTCTGTCTGTCTGTCTGTCTGTCTGTCTGTCTGTCTGTCTCTCTCTCTCTCTCTCTCTCTCTCTGGAAGCAGACGAAGCACTGCAGGCACATTATTACATAGTCCTCAGAATTTATGCTGTGTCTGAAAGTTGACTTCGCCTCCTGTTCTTTCTCCTGCACATCAAGATGCATGTTAGATAGTCCTCATCTGACATCTTAAAAGGAACGGAGGACCATTTGGGGAGCCCCCAGCTGGTGCAAAGAAACGGTCACAGGCGAGTTATGTGCCCTTATCTCTGACGTCAGGCGGATGGGAGGTAGGGGAGGTAGGTGGTTCGTGTATTCATGGGTTGTGGGTGATGCTGATGGTAGAAATCCTGCAGAATATATAAAATCATGGTAAGGGGATTCATATGTCTGAGCAGATATTTGGCATAATTTTGGTTTTAAGTCGTGCTGCGCATCAAAACGTTGATATGATTTATGCAGCAACTTTGTCGTATATTCCTAACTGTGGGGTGTGACCATGCCACTGCTGACTCACGCACGCATGCGCTACTCACCCTTTGCACGTGACCCAGTCCACTTCCGGTCGGCAGACAGCTAGGAAATGAGGTCTGAGCTGACCTGTCGTGACCTTCAGCACCAGAACGATCAGGGTCAGCGCCAGATAGCCCCAGAAATAGGTCAGGTAGACTTCCGCCAGATTCCGGAGTGTGGGATATCCCATTGGCGCTCTGTTCGGTGTCCCTCTGTGGGCGAGTTCATTGTTGTGTCGCAGAAATTTCCGTGAGAGCAACTCCACAAGGAACATCTGTTTGGACACAGTGTAGAGGCAGAATAAGCAGTGGGGGTAAGGGAGATGGGGAAGTGGGGGGGGGGGGGGGGGGGGGGGAGGAGTAAGGAGAGAGAGAAGGGTTCAGATTATGATGAGAGAGAGAGTGTGTGTGTGTGTGTGTGTGTGTGTGTGTGCGCGCGCGCGCGCGCGTGTATGTGTGTGTGTGTGTGTGTGTGTGTGTGTGCGCGCGCGCGCGCGCGTGTGTGTATAGATATATATCTGACTCTGTGTGTGTGTGAAAGAGTGTGAGTTCCCATGCTATCTATCTGTCTATCTCTTCATCTATTTTAGTGTGTGAGCGCGCGCGTGTGTGTGTGTATGTGCGCTGAACAAAGAAACATCTGGGGTAACCATGTCCAAAGAATTCCTCTTACAGTGAAAAGAAAGGGTCCACAAGGAAGACCAGAGGAAAGCCAAGAAGCGTGACAATAGGCGTAAAAGGTTTTTTTTTCTCTCTGAAATGGGGTGATACTGCCCCTAATTCTGTTGAATCATCACCAGCAAAATGGGAGGGGCAGATAGAGTGGCCTCCAAAGACAGCCGGGCAGGGTGGAGGGGGGGGGGGGGGGAGGGTGAGGGCAGAAGAGAGAAATGGAAAGAAAGTACAAATAAGAAATGAAGTAAGAGACACCAATGCAGAACGAGTAGGAGAACGAATGCAGAGAAATCAACGTAAAAAGAATATAGAGAAATCAACGTAAAAAGAATATAGAGAAATCCATGCAAAACGAATAAAGAGAAACCCATGCAAAACGAATAAAGAGAAATCCATGCAAAACGAATAAAGAGAAATCCATGCAAACGAATAAAAATAAACCAATGCGAAATGAATGAAGAGAAAGCCATGTCAAAAGAATAGAGAAAAACCGGTGTAAAAAGAAAAAAAAATGAAGTAAAATCAATGCAAAGCCAATGAATAGAAATCAAAGAATAAATAGAAATCAAAGAATAAATAGAAATCAAAGAATAAATCGACATCAAAGAATAAATAGAAATCAAAGAATAAACAGAAATCAAAGAATAAATAGAAACCAATGCGAAACAAATGAAGATTCATCAAAGCAAATCGAATGAAGAGGAATGGATTAAACAGAATAAAGAGAAATCAATTCAATACGAATAAAGCTAAAAGCAATGCGAAACAGACAAAGAGAAATCAGTGGAAAAGAAAGTTCAATCTTTAAGCCTATACTTGATGAGGATGCAAAGGAGCTCAACGTGTGTGTGTGTGTGTGTGTGTGTGTGTGTGTGTGTGTGTGTGCGCCTGCGTGCACAAGTGCGTGCTAGCTTGTGTGCGTGCATGCGTGCGTGCGTGTGACCTTCTCCCAATCCCCACTGCTCTCTTCTCCCCCCCCCCCCCCTCCTCCCCTTTCTCACCTTTTCCACCCTTCCCTCCCTCCCTCTCTTTCCCTCTCATTCAGACTGAGCAATAACCACCGCTGCTATGACCGCCACCGTCTTTTAAACCATTACTCACAACAGTCACTGGAGCCACGAGCGTGACGCTGACAATGACGTCATTGCTGATGGTGCTGTCAACATACGGGTACTTGATGCTGACGTCGTTACAGAAAAAGCCCTGTTTCCGAGGTCTGACCAGAATGTGGATGGTCAAGATGGCTGCGATCCCTAGTATGACAGAAAATAACGTTGCAATCGCTAGTTATGAGAGTAAAGTACAGAACGCAAGTGTAGACGTAAAACACAATCCAAAGCCTAATCAACTAGTCCAGATGACTTGGGTTTAGAAGAGCGAGGGATGGCGTATTTTGCTGGGGAATCTGAAAGAGCGTATTGGCCAGAGTTCTTACCACATAAAACAAAGTGTTTGTAGCCTTCGCGAAAAGTGCTATCGCAGTGTTCAGAGCCGTACGCTGCAGGCACCACGGTAGTGTTGGTTGGCTGGTTTTTTGGCATGGTGGTGCTTACAGCATGTTTATAGCAGCAACCTTCTCAAGAGAACTGGAGTCCTGTGTCAGCCCTTAATGGCCCTTTGGGGTAGAGAACTATAAAATAGGCATTCTGGCTCACCCGGCTCCGCTGTTGCTCCGCTGGCTTACCCAGAATGCCTATTTTATAGTTCTCTTATAGTAAACACTTTACAAACATACATAATGTGTAGGATTATCTGTTTTTAACACTAATTTAGAAAACTTTTGAGACTTAAGTTTTTGCTTAATCCTTCGTTTTTCTTGATCGTTTTCAATAACATCATTTTCACGCATACATTCATCAAATGCGTCTCTGTCTTTCATATGAAATAAAACTACAGTCTTTAACTGTTCTCTAAAGTCTTTTAAAACTGAGTTATATTTCTGACATAAAATCCACACACTTATCCTAGCATGTCTTCCACTGAAAGCCAGTTTCGGCCGAACAGTCATCTATAATAAATAGTGTCTGCGTTCCCCCAAACAGTCTGTACTACCAGTGGGTTGACTGTCAGCTTTTTTGCAAGGCCAAGACAACACAATTATAACGACGCAGTAAGTCAGCAGGCTGAGCGCCCTGTTTACAAACTGTGTGTCTCCCTATCAATAAAACACGCCTCGCGCGCCTACTGCGTTTCACTGGGCTCGCGGTGCGCTTTGTCACAAATGTTCTTGAACATTCTCGAATGGGAAGCCACCACTTCGCTGTTTTCAGTGTGCGTGTTGGTTTGTTGGTGTGTGGGGTTTACGACTTAACACAGACAAGAGGCCTTTGTTTACACAGAACACAGCACACAGTCAGTTAGTTGACAATGTACATACCTTCTTCACATCCAGTCAGCTGCCACACCGGCGTGGGTTTTTAGAGCAGCATGTATCTTTGGCGTAAACAGCAATGTTTAAAGTGTTGAGTCAGTCAGGGAAGGTCGGTCAACTATTCACCAAATGATAGGTCTGTCCGCACAGCGGGCGTGCGCTAACACGTTCTTTGCTATAGCGTGAGCTGCCTCTTTCTCTGTTCTTCATCGCGCTTAACTAGTAGTTGCAGGCCAGCCCGACAACGAATCACTGCACAGCGCCCACGCACATCCTGTTCAGTCACAAAGCAAGTGGCTGACATATCAAATGAGAAGTGGTCCTACCAGTTCCACTTTTCGCCCCAAGTCCTTAATTAAGTCACCCCAAGTCCTTAATTAAGTCACCCCAAGTCCTTAATTAAGTTCTTAATTAAGTCACCCCAAGTCCTTAATTAAGTCACCCCAAGTCCTTAATTAAGTTTCCCCAAGTTCTTAATCAAGTTACCCCAAATTCTTAATCTAGTTCTTAATCAAGTTACTTTAAGTTTTTAATCAAGTTACCTCAAGTTCTTATCAAGTTCTTATTTAAGTTTTCATCAAGTCGTCATGAAGTCGTTATCAAGTTCTTATTCAAGTCACTTATAATTATTTATTAAGTTCTTGAAATATTACTGCATATCAAATGGATCAAAATGATCTTTTGTTGTTGGCGGTTCTGGTATTCTTTTTTGTTCAGATTTTGTATTTAGTGGCTGTGATTTTTTGGGCTGCTTTGGTTTTTGCTGTCTTTCTTTATATGTTTTATAAACGTAATAACCACCCCCACCAACAGCAATGACGCCAAAAATGCTAACTCTTTTAATCCAAATAATCCATGATGATGTTGCGGGACTTGAAACAACTTGTTCTTGTTGTGGCTCTGGCACAACTGGTGTTTTTTCATTATGAGTTATATTCTGTGATTGCAACATTAATTTTTTTTGTTTGTTCCACTCTGCTAATTTTTTTCCTGCTGCAACACGCCAGGATGAGGAGGCTTTTTACTGGTCACTTTCTCCATCAATGTTTTCTGATTCTGCTGATTTTCTGGCTCGGTCATTTTGAAGGGAAACAAAATCTATATGATTAAAAGTAATTAATCCCATGATTAATGGCGATAACAATGTTCCAAATCTGTAATATAGATCACATCCTAGAGACTCTAATGACTTTGTTAAAACGGGATCCTGTGTTAAATCATACATAAAATCTTGTTCAGAATCAATGGGAGCAAATCTACTAACTAGTTTAGTGTACAAACTAAGAACCGTTTGCCCAACACTTTTTACCATTCTTGACCCCAGTTGCGCTTCATACCTGTTGTGATACTTTACAATGTCTTGCGTCGACATCTGTTGAATCTGTTCTATGCTGAATTCATTTCCAAGGTACTGTTTTGTTTTTCCACACGCCGCCAAAGAATACAGCCTTTTGGCGCATAATAGCTTGGTCATCAACTTGATCATTTGTAAGTTCAGGAAGTAGATCATCGCAGTTCATGTTTTATTAATAAATAAATATTATTTTATTTTTTAAAAATGAGCACCGAAAAAACTATTACTAACCTTGTATACCATTCTGCTGTTATTGGAGGCCTAAGTGTAGGATACACAATGCTTGGTAAAAGCTTGTTAAGAATAAAACCAGCAGATCTTGGCAAGCTAGATTTTGAAGACTCAGCAAAGTTGATTGCTGTCATTACAGCTTCATTTGCTACGAAAGACTTTCTAGTTAAGCAAGGAATAATTCCAGACAGTATTAATATGTAAAATTAAAAAAATACATTTATAAAAATGGCTTCACTCGTAATGATGATTGGTGGCGCTGTGGTTAATGCGCTTGCTTTTAGCGGAAGTAATTACGCATTTAGTAAACTACAAAATAACAATGAGAGAAAAAGACATAACAGAGCTATGGAGCAACTAGCTGCTGCACAAGACACCTATGAAAAGCAAAGAATGGAGCAGTTAGATTTTATTAACGACAGACTTAAACAACAGGGACATGCAGCTTACACATTTAAAGATGTTGACCAGGCAATAAAAGAATATTATTTAGTGACAGGCAAACAAGTTGAAACATTGCGTCCACCAAAATTTAGCGATTTTTATCAACCATCAGAAAAACAAAAGATGCAAGAAATATTGTTTATTGTCTTTGGCATGACCGCTGTGTATTTTGTTGCACAAAGTATTGGCTGAATAAAAATGTACAAAATCTATTATTCTCCAAAAGGATATTGGAAGGGAATAACAGCAATTAAAAAGCTTAGCCAAGCAGCGGGAGTCAGTGAACAAACAGCAAAAGAATGGTTATCTAAACAAGCGATTTGGCAAATTTATTTACCAGCGCCTAAACGAATACAAAGACCACACTTTGTCAACACAATACCGAACGACACCCATCAAATGGATCTTCTACATTTACCCCATGATACGATTAGACGAAAAAGATTTAAGTACGCACTTACAGTCATTGATATAGCTTCAAGATACAAAGATGCGGAACCATTAACACAAAAGAGTGCTTCTGCTGTTGCCGTCGCTTTACAACTGATATATCAACGAGGACCCTTAACTTATCCTCGCATGATTCAAGTCGATGATGGAAAAGAATTTAAAGGTCAAGTGAATCAATTATTGTTAAAACATAGAGTTACCATTAAAAGAGGCATTCCGGGTGTTCACAGATCACAGGGTTTGGTTGAAAACTTTAACAAACAGTTATCTGAAAGGCTTTTCTCCTACCAGTATCACAGAGAGCTGATTGACAATTCTCGCAACACAGAATGGGTTAGAAGACTGCCCTCAGTTCTACGTGCAATGAATAATGAAGAATTTAAAGGTCTAAAACCAGTACAAGCAATCAAAAAACAAAAAATAAATGTTGTTGAAGGAGAGTCTTCATCAAGCAAACTATTACCATTTGGTTTGAAAGTAAGGTACCTTTATTTACCGGGAGAAGCAGAAGGGGACACCCGCATCAGGGCAACAGATCCAGTTTGGAGTGTTGATCCATATGAGATAAAAAAAATTGTGAAAATGAATCCGCCCGTGTATTATTTACGAGAAACTGACACAACAAAACGACCAGCCCCCCGAAGATCTTTTGTGAAGGAAGAACTGCAGATAATCCCTCCAGACACAGTTCCAGTCGCTTAATTATTTTTTAATTTAAATTAAAATGGCGGCAAGAATGGAAAAGGAAGAATCCTTACGTAAAATGGCACTGGAAGCAAGAATGGTGAAGGAAGAGTCCTTAGAAATAATGCGAGAAATATTTGATTATAATCTTGCTATTAGACTAATATTTAAGAAGATTGATCATGCTATGCTAGACAAAACCTCAAATTTTGATTGGGAATATATTAAAAAGATAAAAAAAATTCGAACACATTTAGCAGTAATGGATAATAATTTGGTTGAATTGGTTGGTGATATATTTAAGCTTAAAGAACTGTTTTAATCTACGCAAATACATTTGGGTTTAAAATGGAAGCTCAAAGGGAAATGGCAGAAATGGCAAAGGGAAAGTCTTTAAAATTAATGCAAGATTTATTTGAGTATCAGTATATCATTAAAGAAGTATTTGAGAAGATTGACAATCTCTGGCTAGAACAATCGCCAGACAATCGCTTTAAACCCCAAAGCTTTTATTTTGATTTATGGGTATGGGAACATGAATATTGCGAAATGACAAAAAAAATTAAAGCACATCTAGCATTAATAAATAATATTAATTTTGCTAAATTAGATGATGATATAATTGAACGTGCGATTGCTGAAAAATATAAGCCCATATGATTATACTATTCTCCAATGACCAATTGCATATGAAAACTCTGGATTAACAAATACTCTTTTTGTGTTAGTGCGGTCAAGAGACCGTTTTGTTACAACTGTTGTGTTAATCTCATGCAGATTAGATCGCAGCTTGTAATTGTCATGATGAAAAGTTTTATTGCCAAACAATGCTTCTTTATAGTTGTCATGGGATATGCTTGACTGCACAGCGCTGCGAGATATTCCCTTTGCTTTTTTAACAACTTTTTTTTGGCTTGAAAGACTGTACATTTTCGACCTCAAACCAACAAACTCCTTGATCACACCTCCAGATAATTCATCCTTCATCTTACCTAAAACCTTCTTGTTAACAGTTGAATGCAAAGGCGAATCTTTAGGGTAATCAGATGTGTCGTACCATCCAGCATGCCCTTTAGCTACTTCTAATTCCATGTCTTTATAGATATCTTCAGTAGGGATGTCGATTACAAAGGAATCTGTATCTGTGTAAAGTACTTTGGACTCAGGATACAAGGGTTTAAAGTAGTCGTAAAGAAATTCTAACATCAAAAGCTTCGACAGCTCTAAAACAGTAAACCCAATAAAAACGGGCTTATCCAATTTGACTTTCTTTTTTTTCATCATTATGCCAAAAAGCTGATCATGAAATCTTCTGAAGTCCTGATAATTAGGTTTAGAAGTTAGCTTAATTGCATCGTTCTCTCTGGTGACCAATCTAACATCTTTACGCTTGTGCGGATTCTCCATAGTCTTTCCAAAACAGCTGTTGTTCATCAACTTGAAAAAGTCTTTTTCTGAAGCATCTGTGGATTTAGTTCTGAGATCAGTGTTCTTCATTATGTATGGTTTCATGAACTGTTCTTGATCAAAAGCAATTATACGATGAACAGCTGTCAACTTCAAACCATGTCTTAAATAAAAATTGTAGAAGCCTGTAATGGCAGACATAATTTTTTTTGCCTCGAAGATTAGGCACAAGTTTAGGTGGTTCTGTTTTTGCCATCTTTAGACTTTCTGCTGCTAATGGATAGTCATTATGGTAATCATGGAGTTCCTGAGGATATTCTAAATCAACTTCTAGAATGAGACCTCTTTTACGATCAGCTTCTAGAGTAGGTAGCCATTTTAAAAACTTTTGAATGTCTTTTACAGTGTACATTTTAAAGTTGCGTAATGGAAGTGATTGCGCCATTGCCCATCCATACAGATTGTTTGCATCTAAATACATAAGATAGTTAGACCTTTTACTTGGATCATAGTCGTCCAAGTATTTGTTGTTTGCTTTACAGTAATGGTGCGACGCCATACTGATTCCCCCACGCAATCCGTTTTCAATCATCTGAAGCATTGGCAGGTCAGACAATAAATCAATTTGTACTCCAGTAAATTTTAAGAAAGCGTCCCAGCTCATCCCAGGCGCAGAAATATAATGCGCAGGATCCAGGCTGTAATGTTTCATGCAGGTCTTCCTATAATTTTCAAAGACGTCCGCCAACAAACAGGTATCCGCCATTAAATAGGAATCATGATAGTCTCCCATCGTTTTACACTCTAACTTCTGCCACGCATCTTGAGCATAAGAATAATCAGAATCACTGATGTCCTTTCCTCTAAGACTACTAAAGAACGCGCCTTTAGGTGGAAGGGCTGGGTTATCAAACCTTTCCCAACTGTTCATGTACTCATAAGGGTAAACGCCCTTTCTAACAAGAGTTGGGTCAAAATATTCTTCTGTTATTGGGCAGGACTTTAAGGATCCTGCCAGTGACTCTAAACTCCCCATCAGGTGTTGCATAGAGTCATAAAAAGATAAATTATTTAAAGTGAAACACATGTACTTTTCTGATGACTGCGCAATGCATGACACCCTAAAGGCGCTAGTTACTGCTTGCATTATAAGGTGAGAGTCGTAACCTCGCAAGTTGTGAAAGAATATAGGAAGTCTCCAAGTCCTAGGATCAAACTTTAGTTGAAGATTGCAATTGTTATGCGCTGCTCCTCTAAACTTTCCGCTAATGTGATCATGGTCTCTTACTGTTGGGTTTAAACTTTTAGGTGTTAGCTCTAAACCACAAATCCAACAGTGAGTGGCTGAGTCATAGCGATCTTGATCTTCAGAGGTCATCTTAAGATCGGATAGGACTAGATTATTAGAACAGACATTACGAACTTCTTGCATGCGTTTTAAGAAATGTTTTGCTGCATGTGGTCCTCTGTATAATTCTGGCTTTGAATGGACGCCATCCGACCTGACAACAATGAAGGCAAATGAACAAATCTGGTGATTATTCATTATAACTGTTTTTGGTAAATGTTTTGGAGCAGGTCCTTCATAAGGAACAATAAGCGATTCGAAGTCTGCGTAAACAACGTATGGAGACCTCTGGAGTTTTTTGTAATTCTTAAAACTAACCTTACTGCCTTCTCTTGGCATAATTAGTTCTGTATTGCAGTCAACTGGACTAAGACAATGTTTTACATGTTCACTCGCTGCTTGAACAGACGGAATTCTTGTTAAACATTTTCTACAAAATTCTTGTTTGCTATGTTGTTTTGTAGTATGCACTAGTAATCTACTCATTGTGCGTATTAGAGTGTAGTGCAACCCATTAAGGCTTTGCATTAGGAGTAAGTCTACATGACTCCTGGTTGGTTCGCCTATTGTTGGACTGTTCTTTGATACTCTAATTGGCAGAAGGTTGGTTTCTTCAGACCATGTGTAGACATTAACAGTTATTGGCGGATTTTGTTTTTCAAACTGATCAATTTTGTCTACAGCCATAGGAAATTCAAGACCGTTAAAGTTAAGATCATTGGCCCACTGTAAATAGTTAGATACTCTCTCTGCATTTTTGGCAACGTGATGCAGCCTAGCAAGAACGCACCACATAAAACATTTGTCGTCTGAATTTTTTATGTTCAAAACTGCTTTCTTTGCAACTAATGTTGGAGGCAGTGGAATGTAAGACTTGCCTACAATCGGCTCATACTTAGCCTGTCTTAATCTGATGTCTAGGACTTCACCCTCTGACCAACCAGAGCCTCTCATTTTAGCTGCTTCAGAGGCTTCATTAAACTGTGTAAGAAGTTGATCTGCCCAACCGGGTGTTAAGTCATTATGAGAAAGAATAGTCTGCTGTTTAGTTGAGACCCAGACTTCTAGATTTTCTTCGTTTATTGTTATATAGTCGATTAAAACAACTACCCTTACTTTAACTGGAGGGTTTATTGTTAGTTTACTTGGAACTTGAGAAATAGCATGTACAACGCTTGCCTGCACGTTTGTTGGATCAATAACTTCTAAAACGACCTCATTTAAAGCTTTTGACAAACGCTCTTCCTCGAGCATTGCTTCAAACAATTCATCTGAACCATCATATATCTTATCCATGCTGAGTTTCTTTTCTAACTCAAAATATTTATTTAAATTAAAAAAAAATACTTAATCAGAATCAATATCAACAGTCTTTTTGTGCTTGGACTCATAAACTAAAGTATAAACGCCCTTTGGGGTTGTTAATGTGAGCTGTTTAGAACAGAGTTTAATGTTTCGTTTACTTTTTTTAAACATTCCTTTTTTATCTGGTCGGTGTCTGGTTGTTGAGAAAAAGTTTGCCCTTGCCTTTCTTTGAAGATCAAACTTTTGTCTTTTGTAGTCCTCAAAATCAGCCTGTAGGCGACTAAATTCTTCATCCGTGATGTTCGAGTCAGCAAGTGCTTTATTTATTGTCAGTTTGAAGGAACTAAGTTTAGCTGTTATTAGTTGAACCATAGCTGTGTGCTTTTGGAGTTTAGCTTTTATTTTTTTGCTGACAGCACTTACAGCCAATGAACACAGGCCAAGAGTTAAAGACACACCACCTAGAGGTATAGCTACCGGTGCACCTACGCCTGTTGCTAAGAGACCTACACTTGTTCCTGCTGTTAAAGCACTAACCGCCGATGCTCCAGTATTAACATATGTAACAGCATTAAAGACAGCAGAATACCTTCGTTTGGTTTTGCTGTATTTTGAAAGGTCCTGCTCTAGTTTTTGTTGCATTTGTGTAATGTTGGTTAATCTGAAAGTTTTTATGTCTACAGCAGCAGAATTGCTTACTATCTCTTCTTTGGGCACTTTTGGATAAGTCGTAACAGACATGCTTTTTTAAAATAAAAATAATTTAGTATTGGATATCTTTCAATCTGTTATCTTGAATATTCAGCTGCGCATCATATATTAAAAACAAATGTACATTAAGTGGTTTATCACTCTCTTTTTCTTTATCAATTTGAATGTTTATTACGTCTTTAACTGTTCTCCCACTCCCATGCAACTGATTATCCTCTGTTGACCTTAGGTCAATCCATAAACCGTATTTCGTTGTTAAATATTCATCAAGTCTAACACTGTGAAGGTGTAGATCTTTAGACACAAGGTCTACTGTTGGACTTCTAGACCTCCCGCCTCCAAACAATTTTCTTATTTCATCAAAATGATGATAAGGTTTAAGCCCGCTACCGTAGACTTGGTTAGGACTACCCTCAATTGAACATTGTACTTTCGTTATTTTAGGATTAATAAACTTTTCACTTTGTCTTTGGTATGGTTCTTTATCATCTTCACACAGCAATAAAATACCTTTAAGTGATCGTGCTGCGGCGCTAAAACTAAAATTCCATATAGTGTCTGCTCTGCTTTTAGGATATTTTGAATGATGAATCACTCTTTCGTAATATATTGCTAATTTTGACTGATATTGTTGCTCAATCAGCCTTGCTAAGTTAGGGTTGCTAACAATGTCAAACTCTAACGAGATGTCGAAAATGCTGTACTTTGCTTCAGAGTCTGTAGATTTAATGACACGTTTGTATTCATTAAAAGTTAGTTCATATGACAATCTGTCTTTTAATGCTCCTTGAAAGTATGGCGCATGCGCTTTTAACAACTCAAAATCTAAGGGTATGGAAAAGCGATTTCCATAAGCAAAACTTACAGCTTCATACTTGTTGCCGGCTTTAGCATCTTCGGCATCTATTCTGTGTTTTAGTGCTTCGTTATTTTCGATTCCTTGAAACGCAAGATCGGCCCTTTCATTCGCGGTTAGCCATAGATCAGAATAGATTAGAAATATGTCTGCATTGTGTAAAGAAAATATTTCTTGCCCCTCAAGTTTTATAGAAATTTTCTTAACGATTGCCCGTCCCAAATTCTGTACAACTGTCCTGTTTGCGTCTGTTGCTGAATCAAGTTCTATTTTGAAAGTAAGTCGTGCAGATCCCGGCACAATCACTTCATCTGCTCCTAGGTCTGGAAATTTAACAGTAAGAATTTGATCTGAATCAATAGTAGATGGATTATTTGGAACAATAATATTCTGTTTATTTCCCTTCACGCCAAAGGGCTCTTTCAGTCTTCTATGCGGGTCAAGAATTGAGCCATATGCTTGTGACATTTTTTTATAAAACAAAATAAAAAGTTAATTATTTAAAAACATGGCAGAAGAAGATTATGATGTTTTTGATCCTGGAGACGACATGAGTGAAATGACGCCTTTGACACATCCATTACAATCATTGCGGCGTGAATTAACAGAAAGTAAGGTCAAATCATTTTATCAAAGTTTAGGCCAAGAACCTCCTGATTTTATAGACCCTAATGATTTTGAAACAAAAGATGGCCATTTGATTTTTAAAAACGAGCAAGGACAACCTGTACAGCTTACATCTAAACCAGACCCATCAAAGTTTTTAGCAAAGACTACAATTAGACAAAGGCTCAGTGTGAGCGATCAAAATCGCCTTGGCATTGCTAAACCGCGAAGATTAGACAGTGAGGCAGTTGCTAAACTTCAAAACACACTACAAGAACTCCCAACAGAAAACCAAATTCAAAACATACCCCTTAAAGATTTAAGCCCAACAGCAGACGAAATAATAGAAACCAGTTTTTCAGAAGAAACAGTATTAAAAACTATGCACGATCCGCCGCTACCTATGAGAGAAATAACGGCCCTTGATCATGCTTTGAAAAGCATCAGAGGCGAATTAACAAACAATTTAGCAAAACTGGGTGAACTAGATGAGCATATAAAAAGAGAAAAAGAAAAACTAGTTGAGGCTGATGACCACAACTTAGGACCTGATGTTAAAGAAAGAATAACACAAAGACTAAAAGATCTTGAACAAGAGAGATCAGCAAGACTAGAAGTGCTGTCTACTAACCGAGAACAATTAAGAACTCAAGTGAGCAGAATAAGAGAAACTATCCAAAGAATTTTATATGAAGACACAACGTTAGCAGAACGAATAAGAACACTGTTTAGAGAGCAAGGTGTCACATTAGCGAGCGTTATAACAGCCTTAGGATTTGCAATAAGTACACTGGTGTTGGCTATTACAGGCGGCGGTGGGCAAGGGTTAGTGCCTCCGCCACCATCTCCTCCACCTGATAAATCATGGGTAAAAAAACAACTTGATCATCTTGCAAACTTACTAAAAAAATTAGCCAGTAAAGCAATAGATTCTTTGCCTAGTATAATAGGAGGGATCGTTAGCTGGCTTTTGTCTGCCGCAAGTAAAGTAGTTGGCTTTATGGCTGAGCACTTATGGGCATTAGTTGTCTTAATAGTTGGGTTACTCTTTAGTAAGATAAAGACCAAGTAATCCTAGGGCAGTTAATCCAATAACAAGTGCCGTCTTTTCATATTCATGGTCATCACGAACAAAGTCCGCGTCTTCAATGGCCTTTGGGCTTTGGGCCTTGGGGATTGGATGGGGTTTTGAGGGGGCTTCTTTTTTTATTGCTATTGCTGGCTTAGAATTTATGTCGTTTTTTCCGACCTTCTCTTCATTGCCAGCCACAAGGATTTCATTATTATAGTTTATTATTGTTCCTATCTGAAGTCTGAGGTCAGAAGGCAGCATGTATAAACCAGTGCCAACAGCAAAGTCTACTTTCGATCTTGCGTATTGCAAAACATTTTGGTACCTTTTAATACTTGAAGGCAAATCAATTGCAGAATTAATAGAATCCTCTAAATTTGCTAAATACTGTTTTTGGGCGTCAAAGCCAGTAGAAGGATCAATTATGTTTGATCTCGTTTGTGCTTGCGAACCTAGCAAACACCAAACATAAGTACGAATAGAGTCGTTTATTCGTTCTATTCCCGCTCTAGTTAGGCCCTTAGAGGTATCCAAAATAAATGTTGTCCATGCTGTTTTATGCTCTTGCTCTATGGACCCGAGGTGAACAGTTGTGCCTGAAGAAAAAGATGTGTAAGGAGGATTCCAATCATAGTTATACTTTCTGTGCACGCCCCAAAAATAAAGGGTGCCTAAACCATGATTAAGATCCAACTTTTGTCTAAAGTCTGTCTTTGGGTCAATATCAAATTCGTTACAGATCCTTTCAAAAGCCTTGTAATCTATTCTGTTGCTGAATGGATTAAACGTTTTGTCATTTGGTAATGGCGCTTGCAGTTCAGATAAAATACGTCTGAAGGTGTAATAAAAATGAAATCTATACACTGACCTGACCAAAGGATCAGGATGATTTAAATGATCAGCATACGACACTCCACACCCAGTTGATGCGCAAAACACAGCAAAGTTTAACTGGTTCTGATAAAACTGCATCGGATGACTAAACCACACTTTCAGGATGTGGTCTTTTTTAATAGGAGGGTTAAGATATCTGTTTAATGGAGTACTAACCTTTACTTGGAAGGCGTCAGACTGAGTCACAGAAATGTCAAGGGTGTCAGTTGTTATATTTTTAAGATTGTAGTGCGGCCCAACAGAATATTTTGCATTAGTATATTTGAATGCACTCATTTTTAAATTTGTTTTAAAAATGTTTGTAACAATAACAACTCAAGACAGTCCTTCGTTTTTAGAATATGCTATTGATAATAACTGCGGAACCCAAAGGGTCGCACTCCATGAAATTTTTTACAAAGTCGTATGGTTTAATATAAGTGAATCCAAGGAAAATAATAAGATTGTAAAAATTAACAATAGAAGAAACTTAGTTAGCCAGTTAACCATACCTGATGGTTATTACGGGTTTTGCTCGCTAAAAGAAGCAATGAGTAACTTCAACATTACTCTCAAACTTAACAATGCAAATCTAAAAACAATGTTGACATTCAAACCTGAAGAAGAAGAAGTAGACCATTACCTTTTTGATGTAGAGCTAGCTAAAATGTTAGGCTTTGCAACTGACAATTATAGATTTGTGGTTACACCAGACGAAACTACTTTTGAGGGAGAATATCCGCTCGATCTTGCATTACATTCATTACTCTATGTTCATTTGGACGAGCTGAGCACTGATGAAAACTTATATGATGGAAAGCCCTCAACTGTTTTAAGAGCTCTTCCATCAGGGAAAGCTGCATATTGCGATTATGAAATTATACAATTCCCTAATTTACAGTTTAAAAGATTAGCTTGTGGGAGGGTCAGATCATTTAATATAAAGATCACAGATAAAACAGGGAAAGTCGTAAAATGTGATAACCTGCACATTGTTTTAGAAATAAAATAATACGTTGTTTTAAAAAATGTCACGTGGACCAGAAGAATCGGGAGTTACATTAGCGCCTGAGAGGTGTGTAACTTTAGAATTAAAAGACCTTGCAGACGTTGAGGACTTTGAACAAAACGGTGAGGTAGGCACTTTGTATGGTTTTGAGTACACTAAAGATGGTTATTATAAGCGCAAAGAGGTTGACGACAACAAAAGGTTTCCTAAACTAGAACAACTACGCAATCTAGAAGCAAATAATACAGGTCAGTATGAATATAAAATAGTTCGAAAAACTGACAACAAATGGCACTTAGAACCATATTTAGAATGGGACATAAAATTTGAATTCGTAAGCCCATTTACATTTTTTGACCGTCAAAAAAGTTTCAGAAAAGCATTGAACTCTGGCCCTTTACATGTAAGTCTTATGCCAGAGGACAACAGTCGAAAAGAGATCGAAATAAAGAAGTTTGGGAGCAAACAGTACATCCTCCACAGAAGAGAATCAGTTTTGAAGGAAGCTACTACAAAAGTACAGTTCTTTCCACGCACGTTATTAGGAGACACGTTCACAATGATATTTGAAATTTCTGTCTTAAAAGATGTGGGGAGGAATGGAGCTGTGGGTGTCAGTGACAACCTTATGGAAGGAATTCTTATTAGCTGGCAAAACTTAGACGTTGACAATCTTAAAGTTACTGTTGTGGTTCGTCACGATGGTGAAAATTTTAAGGTCGTAACAACAAGCAACAAAATCAATGTTAGTCTTAATAGAAACAATCTGACAAAACTGAGTTGGATTAATCTGACACATTTAGACCTTATAAGATTTTATTGTACTGATCAAATTTTGACGGATAGTATGATAACAACACTAACTGGTGTAAATTAAATTCTGTTATAAAACTATGGAGCAAACGACTTTGGTGTCAATGCCGATGTTAAACTTTATGATAAAAAACCCTCATTGTTCATTGATTTGTGGACAGACTGGTTGTGGAAAAACAATATTTGTCCTCGACCTATTACAAACAGTTTATCGTTATAATTTTGATCATATAGTAATTTTCTGCCCAACACTTAAATGGAACAAAGCATATCACGACAGAAGGTTTATATGGACGGATGATGAAATCTATTTAGTTGATCCTAGCAATAGACTTAGCGAGTGCTTAGAACACTTTTATAGACAGTTTGAAGGAACTCAAACACTATTTATTATAGATGACTGTTCGGCAGAAAGAGACATAGTTAAAAAGAGAAACACTTTATCAAAACTGGCTTTCAGTGGAAGACATGCTGGGATAAGTGTGTGGATTTTATGTCAAAATATAACTCAGTTTTAAAAGACTTTAGAGAACAGTTAAAGACTGTAGTTTTATTCCACATGAAAGACAGAGACGCATTTGATGAATGTATGCGTGAAAATGATGTTATTGAAGACGATCAAGAAAAACGAAGGATTAAGCAAAAACTAAAGTCTCAAAAGTTTTCTAAATTAGTGTTAAAAACAGATAATCCTACACATTATGTATGTTTGTAAAGTGTTTACTATAAGAGAACTATAAAATAGGCATTCTGGGTAAGCCGGCGGAGCAACAGCGGAGCCGGGTGAGCCAGAATGCCTATTTTATAGTTCTCTGGGTGGTTGGTTGGTAATAAACAACATCAGCTGAACACAGTATATAGGAAATGGAATGAGCCAAGAAGGAAGCAGTTTGGGGTTTATTGGGTCATAAACAACATCAACTGAACACAGTCCTGTATAGGAAATGGAATGAGACCAGGAGGAAACAGTTTGGGGTTGGCTGGATAATAAACAACATCAACTGAACACAGTCCTGTATAGGAAATGGAATGAGCCCAGGGGTTGGCTGGATAATAAACAACATCAACTGAACACAGTCCTGTATAGGAAATGGAATGAGCCCAGGAGGAAACAGTTTGGGGTTGGCTGGATAATAAACAACGTCAGCTGAACACAGTCCTGTATAGGAAATGGAATGAGCCAGGGAGGAAACAGTTTGGGGTTGGCTGGGTAATAAACAACCTCAACTGAACACAGTCCTGTATAGGAAATGGAATGAGACAAGGAGGAAGCAGTCAGCGGGAGGAACACTGGCTTAAGATGTGTGTTCCACGGCCATATCTCCACTTTGACGACCGTTGAGATATCTTTCATGATGTAGAAACTGGTTGATATCAATTCAGTTTTCTCCCGCCGTTGAAGCAATCTTGGAATAACATCCGGCCGAAGCCAGATGGACTTGTTATACGCACTGAGAATCTTGAAATGAAAAAAAGAAAGAAAGAAAGAAAGAAAGAAAGAAACACACACACACACACACACACACACACACACACACACACACACACACACACACACAGAGAGAATCCAGAAATCACACATACACACACACACACACACACACACACACACACACACACACACACACACACACACACACATCTTTCTTTCCAAACCTCCCTGAGCATCATCCACTTAGTAGCTGAAAGAGACAGAGCCCTGACTTCAAAGCACTCCTCCAGCCACACGCAGATTTGGTTCGTTCTGAATTAGACCACAGCTGAACGGTGTTCGGACCAACAGGACCGTCCGTCCTCTTATTACTCGCCCCTGTACTCCACTAAGGCTTCGACGCGAGCTGAAAAGGAAGGAAGGGGGGGGGGGGGGGAGAGAGAGAGAGAGAGAGAGAGAGAGAGAGAGAGAGAGAGAGAGAGAGAGGAGGGGGGGAGTGAGTGTGATCAGTTCCGAGCCACCCATGTGTACAGTCTGTACCCAAAGGCGTGGGTAAGATCGAAACCAATCGAAAACCTTTTATACATCTGAACCTATTTTTCTTGAAACTGAAGAGAGAGAGAGAGAGAGAGAGAGAGAGAGAGAGAGAGAGAGAGAGAGAGAGGGAGAGAGAGAGAGGGTGGGGGGGGGAGGGGGCACACGCACGCAAGCGCGCGTGCTCGCACAGAGAGTGGGAAAGAGACAGAGAGGGAGGGAAGGAGGGAGGGAGGAAGCGAGCAAACACACACAGAGGCAAAGAGAGAGAGAGAGAGGGACAGAGAGAGAGAGAGAGAGAGAGAGAGAGAGAGAGAACACACACACACACACACACACACACACACACACACACACACACACACACACACACACCGCATGACCATAGAACATACTTACCAAAAATGACCATGAAGATATCTACAAGCAGACGGGAGATGGAACCACAGGAAAGTCTCGGCCAAATGTCCATAGTGTGGCAGCGATTCATCTCACTTTCAACGTCAATCTTTTAGTTGTCAACAAAGTGTTTTAAAGCAACGTCATCATTGGAGCATGATTACAAAGTACTGTCCACATTTTGAATTGTTAACATTAAGAGAAGAGCTGAAACTTTCTGACTAGGTTTGAGATTGTTTTTCTTTTTAATCCTGCGTGCTGTACTTCTTCTTCGCCTCGCTGTTCAGACTGTCACGCCGCTGTTCAGACTGTCACGCCCACGTTCGCTCCTGGGGAGGCACATTAAACAGTTGTCACCGGAAACAGACACACTGGTTCAACGTCATGGAAATCGATTGTTTACCTGTAAACCTACCTCTAGAATGTTTTCTGTCACTATTATCTATTTTTTATTTATTTATTCATGTATGCATTTATTTGTTTATCTTTTTACTTATCTATTTGTTTATTTATTTGCCTATTTATGTATTTATTGTCTATTTATCTTGTAGATTTTCTGTCACTGTTATCTGTTATTTATTTATTCATTCATTCATGCATTTATTTGTTTTTCTATTTACTTATTAATTAATTTATTTATTTATTTGTCTATTTATGTATTTATCTGTCTATTTATTTCTTTTGTATCTGTCTATTCATTCATCGATTTTCCTACTTGGCCGCTGTTGCAGTTACAATCATTCATTGACTGGAACTTTCTCATAATCTGAATAAACATTTACAACTTATTGCCAGCAACAATCAAACACATCGGTCCTTTGAAATATAATCAGTTCGCTTCATTTCGGTTGTTTCCAAAGCAAACTGACGTTTCGCCAGGGGAAATACGCACGTACTGGAAAAAGTTAGTTCCCCTGTACTAAAAAAAATCTGATTTTATTGGAAATGGCATCGCTTATATCACTAGACAATTTTGATATTCCTTGGAAAATGTAAGACGTCATAGGTGGCTATCATCTTATAGCAGAATTTCAATGCGTATATGTTCTGTGGAACATTTCTAACGATCTAGCTCCGGGATCTCCCGTCTGATTCAGATTTTTTTCAGGGATCCGCACCAAAATTCAATGGATCCGTTCAAGGAGCACGTTCCATCTTTTCACCAAACTTAAAATCGATCTGGTAATGTCACCTTCATCTTGCTGACTGGCAAACAAAGACAAAGAAACTAACAAAACGGACGCGGATAAAAACATGGCTTCCTTGTCGGAGGTAAAAGGGCGATGACACACTGCTACTGGGAAGTAGAGTGAAATGGGGGCAGGAAGTAGAGTGAAATGGGGGCAGGAAGTAGAGTGAAATGGTGGCAGGAAGTAGAGTGAAATGGGGGCAGGAAGTAGAGTGAAATGGGGGCAGAGCGGAGTAAAG
>JAMYXO010002560.1:20000-23220 GCA_033310375.1 Conus canariensis | reverse complement strand
TTTTCATTTACAATTATAAAAATTTAAATTTTTCCTGTAAATCGTCATTACAATGTTTCCTCTTTAATAAACCAAATTCCGTGTGTGTTTTAAGTGATTTTAAATTTTCCCGACAAACCCCAAACCGATACAGAAGTGTTTGTCCACCACGAAATTTCCGCACCCGTTGGGAATAAAAATCTAAGTGGGGAAAAAAAAAAAAAAAAAAAAAAAAAAAAATATTATATTATTTCTTTTTTTATTGCCCCGACTGCCTAATCTTCTTATCATTTTCAAAAAGTTTTCCACGACTTCCAGTCTGAAGTTGTTGTTGGTCCCCAAAAAATTGGGGAATATGCCCTGTTCCCCCAGTTATCACTGAATATCTTTTATTTCCCCTTTTTTACACCTTTGGTCAGAACCTAACAGGATGATGATGACTACGTGGTGTTCTATCCACATGTGACGGACAACCTAACAGGATGATAGTTGTGGTAAGGTCATGCAAACTGAGCATCATATATCTTAAATTCAGGTCGGTCAGTTGAATGTTACACAATACAATTTTTCATGTAGACATCGTACGTAAACCCAAGGATGTAAAAGTATAGTTCTGTCTTTTCTTAGGTATCCTGTTTCTAGCCTAATTCCACCAACAAAACACAGGTACCTCCCAAAAAGGGTACAAAGTTCAAATTAAGCTTTTGTTTGTAATTTTCGTTCAGTCAGTATGTCATTTTGGTACCAAAGAATGTTTTCATTACAATTATCAAAATTAATTTTCCTGTAAATCGCTCATTACAATGTTTCCTCTTTAATCACAAATTCCGTGTGTGCTCAAGTGATCTAAATTTCCGACGAACCACCGATACAGAAGTGTTATGTCCACCACGAAATTTCCGCACCCGTTCGAATAAAAATCTAAGTGAGAAAAAAAAAAAAAAAAAAAAAAAAAAATATATATATATATATTTCTTTTTTTATTGTCAGACTGCCTAATCTTCTTATCATTTTCACAGCTTACCACGACTTCCAGTCTGAAGTTGTTGTTGGTCGCGAAATTGGAATATGCCCTGTTCCTCCAGTTATCACTGAATATCTTTTATTTGCCATCTTTGCACACCTTCTGGTCAGTACTTCATGTACACATTTTGGATCATTTTAACTTTTAGGTTGATTTTAATTTTTAGGTTAATTTTAAGTGTCAATTCTTAATGCCTGTGGCAGTAAGATTTTTAATGATAGCCACAGGCCTACCACCGGATAGTGGTGGTGGTGGTGGTGTTTTAAGCTCGGAATCTGAATGTCATAAAACAATGACAATTTTTATGAACAATTTGAGCAAGAAAGGCTAAAATTATACCTGTGTTTAATAAATT
This sequence comes from Conus canariensis, assembly GCA_033310375.1. Lineage (NCBI taxonomy): Eukaryota > Metazoa > Mollusca > Gastropoda > Neogastropoda > Conidae > Conus > Conus canariensis. The sequence goes on along the minus strand of JAMYXO010002560.1, from coordinate 21,862 downwards.
TATCCCGAATTTTCCTGACGGCAGGGCAACAAAAAACTAAACGTAACTCATTATTTTTGACTCCTTAAACAGACGATAAAGCAAGTCATTACCATTGAGAGTCATGAACTGTCAATTAAGCAAGGCTTCCTTTTGGTAGGGGGACTAATAGACGGCGTCCCTTATATAATTCCGCTGAACAGGCAGCCCTGTAGGCTACACCACCAAAGGATTTCAACAGACAGACCTGTAGGCTACACCACCAAAGGAATTCAACAGACAGCCCTGTAGGCTACACCACCAAAGGACTTCAACAGACAGCCCTGTAGGCTACACCATCAAAGGACTTCAACAGACAGCCCTGTAGGCTACACCATCAAAGGACTTCAACAGACAGCCCTGTAGGCTACACCACCAAAGGAATTCAACAGACAGCCCTGTAGGCTACACCACCAAAGGACGTCAACAGACAGCCCTGTAGGCTACACCACCAAAGGACTTCAACAGACAGCCCTGTAGGCTACACCACCAAAGGACTTCAACAGACAGCCTTGTAGGCTACACCATCAAAGGACTTCAACAGACAGCCCAGTAGGCTACACCATCAAAGGACTTCAACAGACAGCCCTGTAGGCTACACCATCAAAGGACTTCAACAGACAGCCCTGTAGGCTACACCACCAAAGGACTTCAACAGACAGCCTTGTAGGCTACACCATTAAAGGACTTCAGCAGACAGCCCTGTAGGCTACACCATCAAAGGACTTCAACAGCAGTGCGGTGTCTCCTCTGGTGGGTGGACCAATGACCTGTTGTGGATAGCTCCCATTGCATCGCTGGCGCTTGATATGCGACAGAACGTTACTGGGTGTGGTTGTGTGTGCTGGATGTGAAGGGACCGGCATGAGAACAATCACGGAGAACTGGCACCAAAATGAAAGAGACCACACACACACACACACACACACACACACACACACACACACACACACACACACACATATATATATATATATATATATATATGTATACACACACACACACACACAACTCAGGCTCAGGTCAGATAGAGAGACAGACACAGATGCATAGAGAGGTCAGGTCAGAGAGAGAACTCTCGGAACTCGGAAAATTTTAATTGCAAAGGCCACCGACCTATCTGCAATGAGGTCAAGAAACAAAAATGAAATCACACACACTGACGCTATAACGTTTCTACTGATCACGATCATTTACAAAACTTGCTCACACCAACTGTATAATCGTAAATTGAGTATACTGAAATATACATACAAAATCACACCCGTATGTAGCACTCGCACAGCTCGCACATACAGTTTCGCTAGCACTTGACAGAGAGAGAGAGAGAGAGAGAGAGAGAGAGAGAGAGAGAGAGAGAGAGAGAGAGAGAGAGAGGGAGAGAGTTCCCCTCTCCACTCCATGGATTTTCAACATAATTTTCATGTGTTCTTTTCCTTAAGTCATAAAAAAGAATTTATCATTTTTTGTCCTGCACATTTAAAAAAAAAACAACTAATGCTATGAAAAACATCCTAGGAAAAATGTGCAAATTATACAAACATCGATACTTTTTGCACGCAAATTTGGGGGTGTGGGCGCACACATGCACATGCAATCATCACTGCCACCACAGAAAAAGTGAAATCATTAAAGGTTTTGTAATGAACTTTTGTTTATTGATTGACACCATTCTTTCATGGACTGCTCACATCAAAACATTTTGCAAAACAGTATCCAGACAAATAGATCAGTTACGCATCATCAAGCACTTTTTAAACTTTCATGCCAGAAGTTCATTCCTGAATGCATGCATATCCTATTCAATCAATTACTTTTCGGCAGTATTTGACTCCGCCACTACA
>JAMYXO010002560.1:0-15000 GCA_033310375.1 Conus canariensis | reverse complement strand
TTGTGAGGAATGACTGGCTATTGAAAGCTATCTGAATAGGGAGTGTCTGAAAAGGGGTGGGATGTGTGTTCACACAAGCGTAGAATCGTGGCACGTTGTTGAAGATTATTCTAAGCAGCCACCAAGTGCACTTATTCTCAAGAATTCTAGGATTCTAAAAATAGTACCGTTCACGCGTGAACGGTAGGTCTTCCAGACAAGCCAGCTCTGACAGATAGGATTCTAAAAATAGTACCGTTCACGCGTGAACGGTCTCAGCAATCGAGATATCACCCTCAGTTTACGGGAATAGGAAGGTGAGATTCCAATATGTTGTCTTAACCAATCTTCCCATTTTTGTCTTGAGTAATCTATGCAATTCTTGATGAACGGTTTGTGATTCAAGAAGTTCTATCTCTAATTCAGAAGAGATACTGTCTTGCGACATAACACAACACTTTCTAACTGAAAACACGACTGCACTGCACACCCGCAAATGACAAGACAGCTAGGTTCAGTTGCTAACAACACAAGTGCTGGGCGGAAATGTCGTCACTGTTACTAATCAGCTGATTCTATCTAGTCTTGTGATTGGGGGAAGGTAAGAAACATGTTTTGATATGTTTGGAAATTTAGCCGCCTAAATTTATACAATGACGTCTAACGCCTGTACTAAACGACGCCGTCTAAATTTATACAATGCCGCGTGGCGGCCTGACGCCCTTATGTGTAACTTGACACGAACCCGGAAACAGTGCGGCGCTTCGACTCGGCAATTATGCAGTTGAGTAAGCCGTGGCCAGACATGTCTGACCTAGATACTACATAAAGGCAGAAGGGAGTTGTCTCCCCGGAAAAGAATGTAACAATTAATTGTGAAAAAAATCGTCATTAAGTCGTTCTAGGTTCTTATTCAAGTCGGCATCACGTTCTTATTCAAGTTCTTATTTAAGTTCTTAACAAGTTTTTATTCAAGTTCTTAACAAGTCAACATCAAGTTCTTATTCAAGTTCTTATTCAAGTACTTATTCAAGTTCTTAACAAGTCGTCATCAAGTCGTCATTAAGTTCTTATCAAGTCGTCATTAAGTTCTTATCAAGTTCTTATTTAAGTTTTATCAAGTCGTCATCAAGTCGTTATTAAGTTCTTATTCAAGTCACTTATAATTATTTATTAAGTTCTTGAAATATTATTCCATCTGAAATGGATCAAAAAGATCTTTTGTTGTTGGCGGTTCTGGCATGCTTTTTTGTTTGGCTTCTGTATTTAGTGGTTGAGATTTTTTTGACTGCTTTGGTTTTTGCTGGCGTTGTGTATATTTTTTATAACCGTAATAACCACCCCCAGCAGCAATGACGCCAAAAATGCCAACTCTTTTAATCCAAATAATCCATGACGACTTTGGTGTTGTAGGTCTTGAATCAACTTGTGTATTTACAGCTGGCATTGAAACAACTGTTGGCGTTGGCGGTGTTATGTTTTCATTATGAGTTATATTCTGTGATTGCAACATTAATTTTTTTTGTTTGTTCCACTCTGCTAATTTTTTTCCTGCTGCAACACGCCCAGGATGAGGAGGCTTTTTACTGGTCACTTTCTCCACCTGATTCAATGTTTTCTGATTCTGCTGATTTTCTGGCTCGGTCATTTTGAAGGGAAACAAAATCTATATGATTAAAAGTAATTAATCCCATAATTACTGGCGACAATAATGTTCCAAATCTGTAATATAGATCACATCCTAGAGACTCTAATGACTTTGTTAAAACGGGATCCTGTGTTAAATCATACATAAAATCTTGTTCAGAATCAATGGGAGCAAATCTACTAACTAGTTTAGTGTACAAACTAAGAACCGTTTGCCCAACACTTTTGACCATTCTTGACCCCAGTTGCGCTTCATACCTGTTGTGATACTTTACAATGTCTTGCGTCGACATTTGTTGAATCTGTTCTATGCTGAATTCATTTCCAAGGTACTGTTTTGTTTTTCCACATGCTGCTAAAGAATACAGCCTTTCCTTTTGGCGCATAATAGCTTGGTCATCAACTTGATCATTTGTAATCATAAGTTCAGGAAGTAGATCATCGCTGTTCATGTTTTATTAATAATAATAAATATTATTTTATTTTTAAAAAATGAGCACAGAAAAAACTATTACTAACCTTGTATACCATTCTGCTGTTATTGGAGGCCTAAGTGTAGGATACACAATGCTTGGTAAAAGCCTGTTAAAAATGAAACCAGCAGATCTTGGCAAACTAGACTTTGAAGACTCAGCAAAGCTGATTGCTGTTATTACAGCTTCATTTGCTACGAAAGATTTTCTAGTTAAGCAAGGAATAATTCCAGACAGTATCAATATGTAAAATTAAAAAAAATACATTTATAAAAATGGCTTCACTCGTAATGATGATTGGTGGCGCTGTGGTTAATGCACTTGCTTTTAGCGGAAGTAATTACGCATTTAGTAAACTACAAAATAACAATGAGAGAAAAAGACATAACAAAGCTATGGAGCAACTAGCTGCTGCACAAGACACCTATGAAAAGCAGAGAATGGAGCAGTTAGATTTTATTAACGACAGACTTAAACAACAGGGACATGCAGCTTACACATTTAAAGATGTTGATCAAGCAATAAAAGAATATTTTCTAGTAACAGGCAAACAAGTTGAAACATTGCCCCCACCAAAATTTAGCGACTTTTATCAACCATCAGAAAAACAAAAGATGCAAGAAATATTGTTTATTGTCTTTGGCATGACCGCTGTGTATTTTGTTGCACATAATATTGGCTGAATAAAAAATGAACAAGATCTATTATTCGCCAAAAGGATATTGGAAGGGAATAACAGCAATTAAAAAGCTAAGCCAAGCAGCTGGAGTCAGTGAACAAACAGCAAAGGAATGGTTATCTAAACAAGCGATTTGGCAAATTTATCTACCAGCGCCTAAACAAATACAGAGACCACACTTTGTGAATATAACTCCAAACGACACCCATCAAATGGATCTTCTATATTTACCCCATGATACGATTAGACGAAAAAGATTTAAGTACGCACTTACAGTCATTGACATAGCTTCAAGATACAAAGATGCGGAACCATTAACACAAAAGAGTGCTTCTGCTGTTGCTGTCGCTATACAGCTGATATACCAACGAGGCCCTTTAACTTATCCTCGCATGATTCAAGTCGATGACGGAAAAGAATTTAAAGGTCAAGTGAATCAATTATTGTTAAAACATAGAGTTACCATTAAAAGAGGCATTCCAGGAGTTCACAGATCACAGGCTTTGGTTGAAAACTTTAACAAACAGTTATCTGAAAGACTTTTCTCCTACCAGTATCACAGAGAGCTGATTGACAATTCTCGCAACACAGAATGGGTAAAAAGACTGCCCTCAGTTTTGTGCGCAATGAATAATGAAGAATTTAAAGGTCTAAAACCAGTACAAGCAATCAGAAAACAAACAATAAATGTTGTTGAAGGAGAGTCTTCATCAAGCAAACTATTACCATTTGGTTTGAAAGTGAGATACCTTTATTCGCCGGGAGAAGCGGAAGGGGACACTCGCATCAGGGCAACAGATCCAGTTTGGAGTGTTGATCCATATGAGAAAAAAAAATTGTGAAAATGAATCCGCCCGTGTATTATTTACGAGAAACTGACACAACAAAACGACCAGCCCCCCGAAGATCTTTTGTGAAGGAAGAACTGCAGATAATCCCTCCAGACACAGTTCCAGTCGCTTAATTATTTTTTAATTTAAATTAAAATGGCGGCAAGAATGGAAAAGGAAGAATCCTTACGTAAAATGGCACTGGAAGCAAGAATGGTGAAGGAAGAGTCCTTAGAAATAATGCGAAAAATATTTGATTATAATCTTGCTATTAGACTAATATTTAAGAAGATTGATTATGCCATGCTAGACAAAACCTCAAATTTTGATTGGGAATATATTAAAAAAATTCGAGCGCATTTAGCAGTAATGGATAATAATTTGGTTGAATTGGGTGATGATATAGTTAAGCTTAACGAACTGTTTTAATCTACGCAAATACATTTGGGTTTAAAATGGAAGCTCAAAGGGAAATGGCAGAAATGGCAAAGGAAAAGTCTTTAAAATTAATGCAAGATTTATTTGAGTATCAGTATATCATTAAAGAAGTATTTGAGAAGATTGACAATCCCTGGCTAGAACAATCGCCAGACAATCGCTTTAAACCCCAAAGCTTTTATTTTGATTTATGGGTATGGGAACATGAATATTGCGAAATGACAAAAAAAATTAAAGCACATCTAGCATTAATAAATAATATTAATTTTGCTAAATTAGATGATGATATAATTGAACGTGCGATTGCTGAAAAATATAAGCCCATATGATTATACTATTCTCCAATGCCCGATTGCATATGAAAACTCTGGATTAACAAACACACGTTTTGTGTTTGTTCTATCTAATGACTTCTTTGTTACAACAGTTGTGTTGATCTCATGTAGATTAGATCGCAGCTTGTAATTGTCATGATGAAAAGTCTTATTGCCAAACAATGCTTCTTTATAGTTGTCATGGGATATGCTTGACTGCACAGCGCTGCGAGATATTCCCTTTGCTTTTTTAACAACTTTTTTTTGGCTTGAAAGACTGTACATTTTCGACCTCAAACCAACAAACTCCTTGATCACGCCTCCAGATAATTCATCCTTCATCTTACCTAAAACCTTTTTATTAATAACTGAATGCAAAGGCGAATCTTTAGGGTAATCAGATGTGTCGTACCATCCAGCATGCTCTTTTGCTACTTCTAATTCCATGTCTTTGTAAAAATCTTCAGTAGGGATGTCGATTACAAAGGAATCTGTATCTGTGTACAGAACTCTGGACTCCGGATACAAGGGCTTAAAGTAGTCATAAAGAAATTCTAACATCAAAAGCTTCGACAGCTCTAAAACAGTAAACCCAATAAAAACGGGCTTATCCAATTTGACTTTCTTTTTTTTCATCATTATGCCAAAAAGCTGATCATGAAATCTTCTGAAGTCCTGATAATTAGGTTTTGAAGTCAACTTAATTGCAACGTTTTCTCTGGTGACCAATCTAACATCTTTACGCTTGTGCGGATTCTCCATAGTCTTTCCAAAACAGCTGTTGTTCATCAGCTTGAAAAAGTCTTTTTCTGAAGCATCTGTGGATTTAGTTCTGAGATCAGTGTTCTTCATTATGTATGGTTTCATGAACTGTTCTTGATCAAAAGCAATTATACGATGAACAGCTGTCAACTTCAAACCATGTCTTAAATAAAATTGTAGAAGCCTGTAATGGCAGACATAATTTTTTTTGCCTCGAAGATTAGGCACAAGTTTAGGTGGTTCTGTCATTGACACTTTTAGGGTTTCTGCCGCTAATGGATAGTCATTATGGTAATCATGAAGTTCATGGGGGTATTCTAAATCAACTTCTAGAATGAGACCTCTTTTACGATCAGCTTCTAGAGTAGGTAGCCATTTTAAAAACTTTTGAATGTCTTTGAGTCCTGTGTACATTTTAAAGTTGCGTAATGGAAGTGATTGCGCCATTGCCCATCCATACAGATTGTTTGCATCTAAATACATGAGATAGTTAGACCTTTTACTTGGATCATAGTCGTCCAAGTATTTGTTGTTTGCTTTACAGTAATGGTGCGACGCCATACTGATTCCCCCACGCAATCCGTTTTCAATCATCTGAAGCATTGGCAGGTCAGACAATAAATCAATTTGTACTCCAGTAAATTTTAAGAAAGCGTCCCAGCTCATCCCAGGCGCAGAAATATAATGCGCAGGATCCAAGCTGTAATGTTTCATGCAGGTCTTTCTGTAATTTTCAAAGACGTCCGCCAACAAACAGGTATCCGCCATTAAATAGGAATCATGATAGTCTCCCATCGTTTTACACTCTAACTTCTGCCACGCATCTTGAGCATGCTGGTAATCGCAGTCGCTAATGTCTTTTCCTCTAAGACTAGAAAAGAACGCACCTTTAGGCGGAAGGGCTGGCTCTTCAAACCTTTCCCAACTGTTCATGTACTCATAAGGATAAACGCCCTTTCTAACGAGCGTTGGGTCAAAATATTCTTCCGTTATTGGGCAGGATTTTAAGGACATAGCCAGTGACTCTAAACTCCCCATCATGTGTTGCATAGAGTCGTAGAAAGACATGTTATTTAAAGTGAAACACATGTACTTTTCTGATGACTGCGCAATGCATGACACCCTGAAGTCGCTGGTTACTGCTTGCATTATAAGGTGAGAGTCGTAACCTCGCAAGTTGTGAAAGAATATAGGCAGCTTCCATGTCTTTGGTTCAAACTTTAGTTGAAGATTGCATTTGTTATGTGCTGCTCCTCTAAACTTTCCACTAATGTGATCATGGTCTCTTACTGTTGGATTCTCTGCGGTGGCAACCAAGGCCGCCCCACAAATCCAACAGTGAGTGGCTGAGTCATACTGTTGTTGGTCTTCAGGCGTCATTATGATTTCAGATAAGTTTAGATTATTAGAACAGGCATTACGCACTTGCTGCATGCGTTTTAAGAAGTATTTTGCAGCATTTGGTCCTCTGTATAATTCTGGCTTTGAATGGGCGCCATCCGACCTAACAATGATGAAGGCAAATGAGCAAATCTGATGATTACTCATTAAGACTGTTTTAGGAAGTTTCTGTGGGGTTGGTCCTTCATAAGGAACAATGAGTGATTCGAAGTCTGCGTAAACAACATATGGACTAGTTTGCAACCGTTTCCAGTTCTTAAAACTAACTTTACTGCCTTCTTCGGGCGTAATTAGTTCTGTATCACAGTCAACTGGGCTAATACAATGTTTTACATGTTCGCTCGCAGCTTGAACGGACGGAATTCTTGTTAAACATTTTCTACAGAATTCTTGTTTGCTATGTTGTTTTGTAGTATGCACTAGTAATCTACTCATTGTGCGTATTAGAGTGTAGTGCAACCCATTAAGGCTTTGCATTTGGAGTAAGTCTACATGACTCCTGGTTGGTTCGCCTATTGTTGGACTGTTCTTTGATACTCTAATTGGCAGAAGGTTGGTTTCTTCAGACCATGTGTATACGTTAACAGTTATTGGGGGATTCTGTTCTTCAAACTGATCAATTTTGTCTACAGCCATAGGAAATTCAAGGCCGTTAAAGTTAAGATCATTGGCCCACTGTAAATAGTTAGATACTCTCTCTGCATTTTTGGCAACGTGATGCAGCCTAGCAAGAACGCACCACATAAAACATTTGTCGTCTGAATTTTTTATGTTCAAAACTGCTTTCTTTGCAACTAATGTTGGAGGCAGTGGAATGTAAGACTTGCCTACAATCGGCTCATACTTAGCCTGTCTTAATCTGATGTCTAGGACTTCACCCTCTGACCAACCAGAGCCTCTCATTTTAGCTGCTTCAGAGGCTTCATTAAACTGTGTAAGAAGTTGATCTGCCCAACCAGGTGTTAAGTCATTATGAGAAAGAATAGTCTGCTGTTTAGTTGAGACCCAGACTTCTAGATTTTCTTCGTTTATTGTTATATAGTCGATTAAAACAACTAACCTTACTTTAACTGGAGGGTTTATTGTTAGTTTACTTGGAACTTGAGAAATAGCATGTACAACGCTTGCCTGTACCTTTGTTGGATCAATAACTTCTAAAACGACCTCATTTAAAGCTTTTGACAAACGCTCTTCCTCGAGCATTGCTTCAAACAATTCATCTGAACCTTCATATATCTTATCCATGTTGAGCTTCTTTTCTAACTCAAAATATTTATTTAAATCAAAAAAATAAAAGTTAATCAGAATCAATATCAACGGTCTTTTTGTGCTTGGACTCATAAACTAAAGTATAAACGCCCTTTGGGGTTGTTAATGTGAGCTGTTTAGAACAGAGTTTAATGTCTCGTTTACTTTTTTTAAACATTCCTTTTTTATCTGGTCGGTGTCTGGTTGTTGAGAAAAAGTTGCCCTTGCCTTTCTTTGAAGATCAAACTTTTGTCTTTTGTAGTCCTCAAAATCAGCCTGTAGGCGACTAAATTCTTCATCCGTGATGTTTGAGTCAGCAAGTGCTTTATTTATTGTCAGTTTGAAGGAACTAAGTTTAGCTGTTATTAGTTGAACCATAGCTGTGTGCTTTTGGAGTTTAGCTTTTATTTTTTTGCTGACAGCACTTACAGCCAATGAACACAGGCCAAGAGTTAAAGACAAACCACCTAGAGGTAAAGCTGCCGGTGCACCTACGCCTGTTGCTAAGAGACCTACACTTGTTCCTGCTGATAGAGCACTAGTGATCGATGCTCCAGTATTAACATATGTAACAGCATTAAAGACAGCAGAATACCTTCGTTTGGTTTTGCTGTATTTTGAAAGGTCCTGCTCTAGTTTTTGTTGCATTTGTGTTATGTTGGTTAATCTGAAAGTTTTTATGTCTACAGCAACAGAATTCTCTTCTTTGGGCACTTTTGGATAAGTCGTAACAGACATGCTTTTTTAAAATAAAAATAATTTAGTATTGGATATCTTTCAATCTGTTATCTTGAATATTCAGCTGCGCATCATATATTAAAAACAAATGTACATTAAGTGGTTTATCACTCTCTTTTTCTTTATCAATTTGAATGTTTATTACGTCTTTAACTGTTCTCCCACTCCCATGCAACTGATTATCCTCTGTTGACCTTAGGTCAATCCATAAACCGTATTTTGTTGTTAAATATTCATCAAGTCTAACACTGTGAAGGTGTAGATCTTTAGAACAAGGTCTACTGTTGGATTTCTACACCTCCCGCCTCCAAACAATTTTCTTATTTCATCAAAATGATGATAAGGTTTAAGCCCGCTACCGTAGACTTGGTTAGGACTACCCTCAATTGAACATTGTACTTTCGTTATTTTAGGATTGATAAACTTTTCACTTTGTCTTTTGAATGGTTCTTCATCTTCACACAGCAATAAAATACCTTTAAGTGATCGTGCTGCGGCGCTAAAACTAAAGTTCCATATTGTGTCTGCCCTGCTTTTAGGATATTTTGAATGATGAATCACTCTTTCGTAATATATTGCTAATTTTGACTGATATTGTTGCTCAATCAGCCTTGCTAAGTTAGGGTTGCTAACAATGTCAAACTCTAACGAGATGTCGAAAATGCTGTACTTGGAATCAGTGTCTGTCGATCTAACGACACGTTTGTATTCATTAAAAGTTAGTTCATATGACAATCTGTCTTTTAATGCTCCTTGAAAGTATGGCGCATGCGCTTTTAACAACTCAAAATCCAAGGGTATAGAAAAGCGATTTCCAAACGCATAACTTACAGCTTCATACTTGTTACCGTCTTTAGCATCTTCGGCGTCTATTCTGTGTTTTAGTGCTTCGTTATTTTCGATTCCTTGAAACGCAAGATCGGCCCTTTCATTATCGGTTAGCCATAGATCACAATAGATTAAAAATATGTCTGCATTGTGTAAAGAAAATATTTCTTGCCCCTCAAGTTTTATAGAAATTTTCTTAACGATTGTCCGTCCCAAATTCTGTACAACTGTACTGTTTGCGTCTGTTGCTGAATCAAGTTCTATTTTAAAAGTAAGCCGTGCAGATCCCGGCACAATCACTTCATCTGCTCCTAGGTCTGGAAATTTAACAGTAAGAATTTGATCTGAATCAATAGTAGATGGATTATTTGGAACAATAATATTCTGTTTATTTCCCTTCACGCCAAAGGGCTCTTTCAGTCTTCTATGCGGGTCAAGAATCGAACCATATGCTTGTGACATTTTTTTTATAAAACAAAATAAAAAGTTAATTATTTAAAAACATGGCAGAAGAAGATTATGATGTTTTTGATCCTGGAGACGACATGAGTGAAATGACGCCTTTGACACATCCATTACAATCATTGCGGCGTGAATTAACAGAAAGTAAGGTCAAATCATTTTATCAAAGTTTAGGCCAAGAACCTCCCGAATTTATAGACCCTAATGATTTTGAAACAAAAGATGACCATTTGTTTGTGAAAAACGAGCAAGGACAACTTGTTCAGCTTACAACTAAACCAGACCCATCAAAGTTTTTAGCAAAGACTACAATTAGACAAAGGCTCAGTGTGAGCGATCAAAATCGCCTTGGCATTGCTAAACCGCGAAGATTAGACAGTGAGGCAGTTGCTAAACTTCAAAACACACTACAAGAACTCCCAACAGATAACCAAATACAAAACATACCCCTTAAAGATTTAAGCCCAACAGCAGACGAAATAATAGAAACCAGTTTTTCAGAGAAACAGTATTAAAAACTATGCACGATCCGCCGCTACCTATGAGAGAAATAACGGCCCTTGATCATGCTTTGAAAAGCATCAGAGGCGAATTAACAAACAATTTAGCAAAACTGGGTGAACTAGATGAGCATATAAAAAGAGAAAAAGAAAAACTAGTTGAGGCTGATGACCACAACTTAGGCCATGATGTTAAAGAAAGAATAACACAAAGACTAAAAGATCTTGAACAAGAGAGATCAGCAAGACTAGAAGTGTTGTCTACTAACCGAGAACAATTACGAACTCAAGTGAGCAGAATAAGAGAAACTATCCAAAGAATTTTATATGAAGACACGACGCTAGCAGAACGAATAAGAACACTGTTTAGAGAGCAAGGTGTCACATTAGCGAGCGTTATAACAGCCTTAGGATTTGCAATAAGTACACTGGTGTTGGCTATTACAGGCGGCGGTGGTGGGGGAGCAGTGCCACCAGGACCACCATCAGATAAATCATGGGTAAAAAAACAACTTGATCATCTTGCAAGTTTATTAAAAAAATTAGCCAGTAAGGCAATAGATTCTTTGCCTGGTATAATAGGGGGGATCGTTAGCTGGCTTTTGTCTACTGCAAGCAAAGTAGTTGGCTTTATGGCCGAGCACTTATGGTCATTAGTTGTCTTAATAGTTGGGTTACTTTATAGTAAGATAAAGACCAAGTAATCCTAGGGCAGTTAATCCAATAACAAGTGCCGTCTTTTCATATTCATGGTCATTATTTCTTGGGGTCACAAGGATTGAATGGGGGGGTTTGGGGGGCTCGGGGATTGGTGGGGCTTCTTTTTTTATTGCTATTGCTGGCTTAGAATTTATGTCGTTTTTTCCGACCTTCTCTTCTTTACCAGCCACAAGGATTTCATTATTATAGTTTATTATTGTTCCTATCTGAAGTCTGAGGTCAGAAGGTAGCATGTATAAACCAGTGCCAACAGCAAAGTCTACTTTCGATCTTGCAAATTGTAAAACATTTTGGTACCTTTTAATACTTGAAGGCAAATCAATTGCAGAATTAATGGCGTCCTCTAAATTTGCTAAATACTGTTTTTGAGCATCAAAGCCAGTAGAAGGATCAGTTATGTTAGATCTCGTTTGTGCTTGCGAACCTAGCAAACACCAAACATAAGTACGAATAGAGTCGTTTATTCGTTCTATTCCCGCTTTTGTTAGACCCTTAGAAGTATCCAAAATAAATGTTGTCCATGCTGTTTTATGCTCTTGCTCTATGGACCCGAGGTGAACAGTTGTGCCTGAAGAGAAAGATGTGTAAGGAGGATTCCAATCATAGTTATACTTTCTATGCACGCCCCAATAATAAAGAGTGCCTAAACCATGATTAAGATCCAACTTTTGTCTAAAGTCTGTCTTTGGGTCAATATCAAATTCGTTACAGATCCTTTCAAAAGCCTTGTAATCTATTCTGTTGCTGAATGGATTAAACGTTTTGTCATTTGGTAATGGTGCTTGCAGTTCAGATAAAATACGTCTGAAGGTGTAATAAAAATGAAATCTATACACTGACCTCACCAAAGGATCAGGATGATTTAAATGATCGGCATACGACACTCCACACCCAGTTGATGCACAAAACACAGCAAAGTTTAACTGGTTCTGATAAAACTGCATCGGATGACTGAACCACACTTTCAGGATGTAGTCTTTTTTAATAGGAGGGTTAAGATATCTGTTTAATGGAGTACTAACCTTTACTTGAAAGGCGTCAGACTGAGTCACAGAAATGTCAAGGGTATCAGTTGTTATATTTTTAAGATTGTAGTGCGGTCCAACAGAATATTTTGCATTAGTATATTTGAATGCACTCATTTTTAAATTGTTTTAAAAATGTTTGTAACAATAACAACTCAAGACAGTCCTTCGTTTTTAGAATATGCTATTGATAATAACTGCAGAACCCAAAGGGTCGCACTCCATGAAATATTCTACAAAGTCGTATGGTTTAATATAAGTCAATCCAAGAGGAATAATGAGATTCGAAAAGTTGATAATTTAGGAAACTTAGTTAGCCAGTTAACCATACCTGATGGTTATTACGGGTTTTGCTCGCTGAAAGAAGCAATGAGTAACTTCGACATTACTCTCAAACTTAACAATGCAAATCTAAAAACAATGTTAACATTCAAACCTGAAAAAGAAGTAGTCCATTACTTTTTTGATGTAGAGCTAGCTAAAATGTTAGGCTTTAAAATCAATGATGTCTATCATAAATTTAGAGTTGCACCAGACGAAACTACTTTTGAGGGAGAATATCCGCTCGATCTTGCCTTATATCCATTACTCTATGTACATTTGGATGAGCTGAGCACTGATGAAAACTTATATGATGGAAGGCCCTCAACTGTTTTAAGAGCTCTTCCATCAGGGAAAGCTGCATATTGCGATTATGAAATTATACGATTCCCTAATTTACAGTTTAAAAGATTAGCTTGTGGGAGGGTCAGATCATTTAATATAAAGATCACAGATAAAACAGGGAAAGTCGTGAAATGTGATAACCTGCACATTGTTTTAGAAATAAAATAATACGTTGTTTTAAAAAATGTCACGTGGACCAGACGATTCGGGGGTCACATTAGCGCCTGAGAGGTGTGTAACTTTAGAATTAAAAGACCTTGCAGACGTTGAGGACTTTGAACAAAACGGTGAGATAGGCACTTTATATGGTTTTGAGTACACTAAAGATGGTTATTATAAACGCAAAGAGGTTGACGACAACAAAAGGTTTCCTAAACTAGAACAACTACGCAATCTAGAAGCAAATAATACAGGTCAGTATGAATATAAAATAGTTCGAAAAACTGACAACAAATGGCACTTAGAACCATATTTAGAATGGGACATAAAATTTGAATTCGTAAGCCCATTTACATTTTTTGACCGTCAAAAAAGTTTCAGAAAAGCATTGAACTCTGGCCCTTTACATGTAAGTCTTATGCCAGAGGACAACAGTCGGAAAGAGATCGAAATAAAGCCGTTTGGGGACAAACAGTACATCCTCCACAGAAGAGAATCGGTTTTAAAGAAAGCTTCTACAAAATTACAGTTCATTCCACGCACAAAATTAGGAGACACGTTCACAATGATATTTAAAATTTCTGTCTTAAAAGATGAGGCAAGAAATGGAGCTGTGGGTGTCAGTGACAACCTTATGGAAGGAATTCTTATTAGCTGGCAAAACTTAGACGTTGACAAACTTAAAGTTACTGTCGTCGTTCTTTACAATGGCGAGGATATTAAGGTCATAACAACA
This sequence comes from Conus canariensis, assembly GCA_033310375.1. Taxonomy (NCBI): domain Eukaryota; kingdom Metazoa; phylum Mollusca; class Gastropoda; order Neogastropoda; family Conidae; genus Conus; species Conus canariensis. The sequence goes on along the minus strand of JAMYXO010002560.1, from coordinate 1,395 downwards.
AGCAACAAAATTGATATTAGTCTAAATAGAAACGATCTTACAGAACTGAACTGGATTAATCTTACACATTTGGGCCTTATAGGGTTTTATTATACTGAACAAGTTTTGACAGAGAGTATGATAAAAACAATAACTGGATTAGATTAAATTCTGTTTTAAAACTATGGAGCAGACGACTTTGGTGTCAATGCCGATGTTAAACTTTATGACAAAAACCCCTCATTGTTCATTGATTTGTGGACAGACTGGTTGTGGAAAAACAATATTTGTCCTCGACCTATTACAAACAGTTTATCGTTATAATTTTGATCATATAGTAATTTTCTGCCCAACACTTAAATGGAACAAAGCATATCACGACAGAAGGTTTATATGGACAGATGATGAAATCTATTTAGTTGATCCTAGCAATAAACTTAGCGAGTGCTTAGAACACTTTTATAAACAGTTTGAGGGAACGCAGACACTATTTATTATAGATGACTGTTCGGCAGAAAGAGACATAGTTAAAAAGAGAAAATCTTTGTCGAAACTGGCTTTCAGTGGAAGACATGCTGGGATAAGTGTGTGGATTTTATGTCAAAAATATAACTCAGTTTTAAAAGACTTTAGAGAACAGTTAAAGACTGTAGTTTTATTCCACATGAAAGACAGAGACGCATTTGATGAATGTATGCGTGAAAATGATGTTATTGAAGACGATCAAGAAAAACGAAGGATTAAGCAAAAACTAAAGTCTCAAAAGTTTTCTAAATTAGTGTTAAAAACAGATAATCCTACACATTATGTATGTTTGTAAAGTGTTTACTATTAGAGAACTATAAAATAGGCATTCTGGGTAAGCCGGCGGAGCAACAGCGAAACCGGCTTTAGCCGGTTGGAGCTGGCGGAGGTGGGTGAGCCAGAATGCCTATTTTATAGTTCTCTACTTTGTTTTGTGACAGCGTTGATTGTAGATGATAATGAATGCTCACATTCTTAACAGTCATAGTCTCTTGTGTAATGTTTTGCTCACCTTTTTTTTTTTGTTTTAGGTTCGAAACAGTTTTGGCACATGGAGCGTAATGAAACTCGAAGGCAGATTAAACTTATTTTTTCACAATAGATCTAGTTGCAAAGCGAGAGGACTGCAGGCGGAAATCTAAACAAATCTTAAATAAATGTTAGCGAACCGCCCAGAGAACGTGGACAAACGAGTCACAAGACGAAACACAACGCGTTTCGACCTCTTAGGTCTTCATCAGGTGAGACATAAACGAATAAAACAACGAAAATTCACTTAGCTTTGATCGCTTCAGATCACTTCACAGGGTTCAGCGTAAGGAAGGCGTTGAATGAGAACGAGGCTGTTGGAAGGGAAACAGTGAGCGAGTCAAAGTCGTAATGAAGATAATA
>JAMYXO010002559.1:20000-23224 GCA_033310375.1 Conus canariensis | reverse complement strand
TTTCCCCCGCATAAAATAATTTTTAAAAACTTTTTGTCATCCAGCAATTGTTTCCCAAAAATTTGATTACTTTTCACCTAAATGTTTAAACTTTGTGTGTGTGTGTTTTTTTAAAAGTTTTTTCATTGAATACTTTTCAGCTTCTGTAACTGTAACAATGATCACTAGAATTTCTCATGGCAGGACGAAACCCATTTTCGTTGCCATTTCAAAACCCCAAGCCTTTCATCCTACATTCGTCTTTTCATTCCAGAATGATTGTGTCTGCAGCCGGTTTTCTTCCACCTTTGATGTTTTTATCCCCAAACAATTTAATGTGGAACCAAAGCCCCCCCCCCCCCTCCCCCCACCCCCCGCCCACTCACACCCTCTTCCATTTACTCATCCCATGGGCCTAAATACTTTAATTTCCGTTGAAATTAGTTTTAATTTTCGCAAAACAAAAATTGTCTCGGAACAGACTCATACAGGGACTCAAAAATAACAGAAAAAAATAAAAGTAGGGTAGAAAAAAACGATTAATGCAGCGTTTGGGGAAACCCCTTTGGGCCCTCCAAATTATAAACTCATTTTAATTCCACGAGGTAAACGAGGGAAACCTTTTCAAGCGTTGTCACCCCTTGCTGCGTTCAAATGGCAAGGGGCATAATTGACACACGTGGCCACAAAGGCCCATACACTACTTTAATCGTTCCTCTTGTTTTCTGTTTTTGTCTGTCTGCCCTTGCTGTCTGTCTCTCTGTTGTCGTCTGTCTGCCCCTCAAGCCCCCCCCCCATTCTCTCCTCTCTCTCCTCTCTCTCTCTCTCTCTCTCCTCTCCTCACTCCTTTTCTCTCTCTCAATCTTCTTTCTCTCTCGCCCACACTCTTTCCCTCCCCCTTCCAAATCTTCAACACATGCTCTCTCTTTCTTTCTCTTTCTGTTTCTCTGCCCTCCTGCTCTTTCTCTCCTGCCCCCCTCCCCTCCCCCTCCTACCCATCCGTATAACCCTCCTTCCTTCATAGTTACACACCAGCACAGATACACATACATACTAGCCAACCAGTCCAGACCCGTCATCACCACCATGAGAGACAATCCCAGAATGCCACAGACATATCAGGTGATGCTCCTCTAACCAGATATATTCAGACCTTCAATGCAGTCATAAAATTGTCTGCATGGGTCTGGACCGCGCTCTATACTTGGACGTGTTCGAGGGAGGGAGAAATGTTGGCGGCGTGTTCGGATGATGGAATGACCCTCGTCAGCGAAGGATGTTCCTATCGAAGTCGCGATCCGACTTACGTGGAGAGAGAGAGAGAGAGAGGAGAGAGAGAGAGAGAGAGAGAGAGAGAGAGAGAGAGTGTGTGTTTGTGTGTGTGTGTGTGCGTGCGTGCGTGCGTGTGTGTGTGTGTGTGTGTGTGTGTGTGTGTGTGTGTGTGTGTGTGTGTTATCCAGGATTTCGCTGTCTTACTTTCCCTTCACTTCATTTCTTTATCTCTAATGCTTCATCCACATTTCCGTCTCTCTCCCTCTCTCTCTCTCTCTCTCTCTCTCTCTCTCTCTCTCTCTCTCTCTCTCTCTCTCTCTCTCTCTCTCTTCCCACACTCTTTCACGCTCGCTCCCTCTCTATCTATTTCTCTCTCTCTCTCTCTCTCTCTCTCTCTCTCTCTCTCTCTCTCCCTGCTCTTTCTCCCCACCCCTCCTCACCCTCATCCTTCTCCTTCATGCATAGTTACACACCAGCACAGACACACATACATACTAGCCAACCGGTCCAGACCCGTCATCAGCACCATGAGTCAGTCCCAGAATGCCTCAGACATATCAGGTGATGCTCCTCTAACCAGAATATTCAGACCCTCAATGCAGTCATAAAATTGTCTGCATAGGCCTGGGCCGCGCTCTATACTTGGACGTTCGAGGGCGAAAAACAACATCTTTTGAAGTTCATATTGGTGACGTGTTCAGATGGCGAAACGATCCTCGTAAGCGTAGAATGGTCCAGTCTAAGTCAAGGTCCGATCTACGTAGGAGAGAGAGAGAGAGAGAGAGAGAGAGAGAGAGAGAAGAGAGAGAGAGAGAGAGAGAGAGAGAGAGAGAGAGAGAGAATCGGTCATGAGATTCTCCGTTCATGGGGCAGAGAATTGATCGCAAAATAGCCGCTTATCAAAGAACCAGACAAAAGATATATATGCTCTTTCATCAGAAAGAATCGCTCGCAAGGCTGACCTTCTCTGTCTGTAAACTGCCCCCACCCCTGCCTCCCTGTCTCAGCCTTTGACCAATAATGAAACAGTACTCATTCGTGACTTAACTCGTCGCAAAATGGGCTCCCTTTTTGTCATACAAACGGCCACAAAACGGTCTTGCTGCTATAAACAAACTGGTCACGTGATTCTCCAGTTTTGAGTCCGTCTAAGTTTCTCTACCTTCCTCTGACCTACTCTGTCTCCTTGTCTAGCCCCCCGTCTTCACCACCACTCTTCTACAGTCTCCCCCTCCCCTTTTCTGGTACAAGAATCAGTCTCAATAATCTCTATCTTGTCAACGGATAGCTCACAAGAATAAGTCTACAGCATCATAGTTTTACGCAGAGTTTCTTGCTCTGAGCATACGAACAGCATGAACGTGAAAGTATTTTTTGGTTAACATGAGTTTATTTTATGAGACACCATGACTGTTCAACGATCAGCTCTCCGTAAAACCCATTCTGGTTCGGTGTGCTATCCTCTACATATTGCAATGGCCACATCCTCGATTAGTTCATGCACTTGCAAAGAGGAAGCCATCCTGAAGTCAACCAATGTAAACGCAGCTTCACGTCCGACCATTCCTGTACGGTCACACACGCACCTGCCCTTACCCAAACCTTCAATGCAGACGAGGCACATCAAGAACTGGGCTCGCTTTGATCTGATTGCCTTTAATGAGGACCCTAAAGAACAGTCTAATGTCAGCGTCCCAGCCCAGGAGTAAATACCTGAATGGGTGTCGATGTTATGTTCTTGACTTCCATGTCCTCACCAGGGACACGAGATTACTTTCTGGCTCGGAGGATCACTTTGAAACGTAGTACGAAGTCTCTGCCTTTCTGCTCAGAAAGGTCAAGCAGGAAGTTTATATAGAGGAGAGAGCTAGTGTTTGGTCTTGGCTTTATACCTTCAAGGACATCACGAACGCTGCTAAACCTCAAGTGACTTGCATCGGAATGGAGGATGAAGTGCTTACAAATCGGCGGGT
>JAMYXO010002559.1:7500-17500 GCA_033310375.1 Conus canariensis | reverse complement strand
GGGTGGGAGTGGGGCTGTACCCCTCCCTCATCCCCTTCCCCACTCAGCCAGATGAAGTGGCGGGAAGAACAGTGCCCGTGGGAGGTACTTCAGAGGCTCTCATCACGGCATTGTGAGGCCGTCACAAGGTCACACGCCTCCTCTTAACCCTCCTTCCCCTAGTGCTCCAACTCTCAGAAACAGACCTAGTTGCAAAGTGAGACGACTGCAGGCGGAAATCTAAACAAATCTTAAGTAAATGTTAGCGAACCGCCGAGAGAAACGTGGACAAACGAGTCACAAGACAAAACACGACGCGTTTCGACCTCTTAGGTCTTCTTCAGGCAAGACACCAACGAATAGGACAATGAAAATGAACGAATTTTTTTACTTAGCTTTGATCTCTTTGAAACATTTCGTTCATTTTCATTGTCCTATTTGTTTGTGTCTTGCCTGAAGAAGACCTAAGAGGTCGAAGCGCGTCGTGTTTGTGTCTTGTGACTCGTTTGTCCACGTATCTCTTGGCGGTTCGCTAACATGAGATTTTTTTTCTCAGAAACACATTCACTGGCATGGTAGAGTGGAGTGGAGTGCGGACGGTAACAGAATATCAGGAACACGTGCATGGGACTTGCACCATCTTAAAGAACAGAAACATAGTGCAGACAAGGAAAGGTTTGATAGCCTCTGTGACATCAAGGGCGTTACTCACTGGCGTGCGAGTTATAAATAAATGAGGTATGTGCACATACAGAAGAATGCCCAGACAAAGGCACACACACACACACACACACACACACACACACACACACACACACACACACACACACACACACACACACACACACACACTCAAAAAACATATTCACTAGCTGGAACACCACAACTTATGGTACAAAAACAATTCCATTACAAAGCAACACAAGAGAGGCTAATCAAATGCAGATTGTCATTTCAACAGTGCTTCAGATTAAAAAGAAGAAGAAGAAGAAGAAGAAGAAGAAGAAGAAGAAGAAGAAGAAGAAGAAGAAGAAGAAGAAAAAAACAGAAAGAATTGCCAACGGGGAAAAAGGGCATCATCATCTTTCAATACCGTGTTTTTTTTCTGATGGGGATGTACCCTGTGCTCTATCAGTCCTACGAAGTGACAGGCAAAATGAGGCCCAGTGGGAGGTGGGGGTTTGTGGCTTTTTTTTTTCTCTTCATCCTGTGTTCAAAATCGTAGACACCCTTATTCTTCTTTTCAAGTGCCAGAAACCTCAAAAAAGGACTGCGATTGATGAACCTGGTAAGAACATGTTAAAAACAGAACACACACACACACACACACACACACACACACACACACACACACACACACACACACATGCACGCACGTACGCGCGAACGCACGTATACACGCGTGTGAACTCGCTCACGCGCACGCGTGCGCGCGCGCGCGCACGCACGCGCGCGCGCGCGCGCACACACACACACACACATACATGTACACAAGCACGCACGCATAGACGCGTGTGAACTCGCTCACGTACGCGCGTGCGCGCGCGCACACACACACACACACACACACACACACATACACACACACACAAATACACGCACGCACGCATACATGTTCGTGATCGCGCGCGCGCGCGCGCGCGCACACACACCACACACACACACACACACACACACACACACACACACACACACACACACACACACACAAATGATTCATTATAACTCGTGTAAAAGTATTCTTATGTACAGTGCAACATTCACACCGAATTCATACATACTGATGACGGATGGATGAATTTAATTTCATGCAGAGATATGGTTCAATGTTGTTTGTTGTTGTTGTTGTTGCTATTGATGTTGTTGCTGCCTCGTGGCTGTTGTATTTGTTGTTGTTAATGTTGTTGGGTTTGTTTTGTTTGTTTGTTTCTTTGTTTAATGTTCTCTGTGTATTTAGGCAAAAATTCATAAAACCACACTTTCCATTTCAAATTTGTTTTACTTCCTTTTCGTTTCACCTTTATCCAGTTCATTTGTTCTTCTGTCGCTCCAAAAAAGTCATGTACATCTGATGCACATACTGCAAGGTTTTATCTACAAATATACAGTTTTGCTAGCACTACAGTATTATTGAAAAGTATCTGTCATTAGTAGTCTGCTTCGAAATAAACGATACCAGTCGTGATCTTAATGTAATAAACATGTTCGTATTTCAGTTAGATAATTTTTTCTTTACTTTTTTTTACTGAACAAGCTATATGTCTTGAGAGCATTCTCATATAAAATTATCAACAGAATCTCTCGTGCCTTCACAAATTGGACAGTTTGTCGCAACTGCCAGACTCATAATATTTAAAAGTGTACCCGCCCTTTTTTTTTTCAAAATGATCATGGTCTGTGGCTATGTCTGTTTCACATTTTATATATTGTGTATGCTAAATAACACTTTTTCTCCTGACGGAGCTTCTGAGTTACGTATGATTAATGAATCTATAAAGAACGTTTCCTACAGACAAAAAATGACTTGTTGACAAAACATATACATACAGTACATAAATAAAGCAGGAACTGTTCACCAGTTCAGGTTGTGCTTGTTAAACGTGTCTTTGGTGCCTGGTTGGGACACAGTTCCCATGCGACTTGATGCCTGGCCCGAAGAACTTGTCCAAGGGCTGTGTACTCGGGCTAACTGACGAATGGCAATGGCATAATTGCCCTCACTGGATCCAAAGGGCTCGACAGCCTACTTGAAAGAAACTTTGGGAGGAATAGATGTGAGAATGGCAGAGTCTCTCTCTGTGTCTCTCTTCTTTGTGTGTGTGTGTGTGTGTGTGTGTGTGTGTGTGTGTGTGTGTGTGTGTGTGTGTGTGTGGTGTGTGTGTGTGCGCGCGCGCGCGTGTGTGTGTGTGTCTGTGTGTGGGTCTTCCTCTCATTGTTCTGTTGACTCCCTGTCTTTCGATTTTTGTGTACTTATTTAGTGTCCGTTTATTCCTATGTCTACGATTCTGTCGGTTGGTCAGTCTGCCTGTCTGTCTGTTTCTCCGTCTCTCTCTCTCTCTCTCTCTCTCTCTCTCTCTCTCTCTCTCTCTCTCTCTCTCTCTCTCGGGGGTTGTATTGGTGCACTGATCTGAGTAAGACGTGTTTCACATCGCTCCCGTTTTTGATGGTCATTTCTACTGTCAGTGACTGTTGTCAGTGCTGAAAGGTGGCCAGCAGGAAGATAGTGGACCATGCCAACCACTCCCTTTGCGTTCCGGGCACAATGTGGCTGCTTCATAGCTGTTTTTATTAACTTTATGTATCGTCGAGCAAAGAAGAGGGAAGTATTGCGCTGTCGGACATTGAAGCCGAGGTGTCGTCTGGACGGTGTCATGGTTGGCCTGACCCTCACTGTGATTTTTTTCAGTAACTTACTGATGCAGTGCAATAATATAGAGAAAAATCCAGGGCCGCCGAAGAGTGCCAGCGTGAAGCAGAGCCGCCTGACGAGCACGAGTGACTCTAGGAGAGCGAGTCTGGACAGACATGGAGTCGAGCAGCGGGACAACGTGCAGACGGAGAGACAAGGAACAGGTGGGAGTGGATCTGTAATGGCCGAACCGACAATGACGGACATGATGACTGTGCTGAACAAGTTAAGTACAAACATGAACTCATTGAATACAAAGTTTGACAACATGCAGGAAGATATTAATGAGATAAGGCGATCTTTTTCTGATCTGAGCAATGAGGTTAGATCCTTGAGTGAAGAAGTGTGCATGTTAAAAGAGTCTAATAGGATCCTTACAGAAGCAAATCAAAAACTTCAACAAGATGTGAGAAAATTAGAGGCAAAAACAGATGACTTGGAATGTCGTTCAAAACGTAATAATATCATTATACATGGTATTCCCAGGCCTGATAACGAAACGGCTGATGAATGTGAACAATCTGTGAGAGAGATGATAACTGACAAACTGGAACTAAATGAATGTCCAGTGGATAGAGTGCATCGCTTGAACTCTAAGAAAGACTCTCCCATAATAGCCAGATGCACCCTCTACAAAGACAGAATGAAGATCTTAAAGGCAAAGTCAAAGCTGAAGGGCACCGGCGTGTTTGTGGGGGAGGACTTTTCCCAGAGGGTGCGGGCTGTCAGAAAGTTGCTGCTAACTCATCTTAAGGCTGCCAGAGACCAGGGGAAAAGAGCCACCATGGTCTTTGACCACTTGTTCATTGATGGCAGAAAGTTTGTCCTGACAGGTGATGAGAAAAATATTGTAGAAGCCTAGGGATTCGGCCGGCCTCTATATGGAAATAAGTATGCGAATTACAACGTGTATGCCCCTGGTGGAAATTTTGAGAGGGGTATACTGGAGAGGGATATTTTTGATAGGGCTACACCGGTGATAAGAAAACGGCAAGCTGGGCTGAACTCAACACGTGAAAATACAAATGGTATTGTGGACAAGGTGAGCTCGTGCTCCGTGACGACAGATGGGTCGACCTCTCACAGGAATGATGTCTCTGGTGCTCGTGTACCTCTGGGTGATGAAAAAATCGTGCCAAGTTGTGAGCGTGGCTGTGAATGTGTCAATAAAAATGTGCGTGCCTGTGAGGATTGTGTTCCAGTTGTACAGCTTGTAATGGCAGATGAGGTTTATGATCCACAAAATAAACATTAATTCACTAACCACTACGGTCATGCCAGCCACTGTAATCACACCAGTTACAATAAATACGCCCGTTATTAATAACTATTCTTTTCTCCATTGGAACATAGGTGGTATATTGTCGAAGCTTTCTAATATTGATTTCATTGATTATGTGTCATCTTTTGATTTTGTCTGTCTTGTTGAGACTTTTGTTGATGATTTCCAGTCTACTGTGTTTAGTGACCATGCTGTGTTTGTAAAGCCAGCTTTACGATTTACTGAACGAGGAAGGAGATCAGGGGGAGTAATATGTTTAATCAGGAATAGTCTTGCGAAATTTGTGAAACAAGTTGTTGTTCATTATGATAATGTGTTATTATTTGTTCTTGATAAAAATTTGTTCTGCTTATCAAATGATATCTTATATTTATGTACATATGTTCCACCCGAGAAATCGCCATACTATTCTGTGTTAAACGTGGATAATGGGATCAGTCAAATTGAGGACTGTATTGTAAATAATATATGTGTCAGTGATAAGATGTCATTATTGATGTGTGGCGACTTTAACGGTCGAACAGCAGACATATCTCCAGAATGTGATGACAATATTAAAATGTTTTCATGGTTTGACAAATTTGATTCGTCTGAAGTTAAACGACAGTCTCAAGACAAGGTGTTGAATGAATATGGTAAGCGTCTGTTAAACATGTGTAATGCTTTGGGTCTGTACATTCTTAATGGTCTTTGTTCGAGTGACATCAGCGGTCACTTTACATATGTGTGTGAATCAGGTTGTAGTGTGAATGATTACTTTATAGCATCATGTGAACTTTTTGACTTTATAAATTCCTCTTGTAAATTGTGTGTGAAAGAACGATTGGAATCTGATCATATGCCTTTGGAATTTAGCGTAAATGTTGTAGGAACAAATGTGGGTGTGAATGAAAATGAAAAAAGGAGAGAGTATATTGAAAAGTTTGTGTGGGATAAGGATTATGCCTTGAATTTCATAGACACAATGAACTCACAGGAAATCAAATTCCAGTTATTTCGTGCTATGGAGTTAGTAGATGTAAATATAAATGATGCACTTAACTTGTTTAACAGTTCTGTAAAGAGAGCTGCTGACGGTATGAAACGTAAAGTTTGTGTAAACAGAGTGAAACGACAGAATGATTGGTTTGATGCCGAATGTAAAATTGAAAGACAAAATTTACGAAAATTGTTAAGAACATTTTGCAACACATTAGATAAAGATGTCCGTCATCTGTACTGTGTAGCTCGACGTGAGTATAAGAATTTATTACAAAGAAAGAAGAAACAACACAACGATTTACTGTTTGAAAAAGTGATCACAAGTATTGATAGTCAGCAAGAGTTCTGGAGAAATGTACGTACAGTATTTAAAAAGCGAGTATATAATCAAAACCAAATCACTATAGATGAATGGTATAATCATTTTAAGCATGTGCTGGATAAGGATTCTACGACAGAAACTGAAATTATAGAAAATGATATAATATGCGACAACGGATATGTAGAATATTATGATCGTCCTATAAGCAAAATTGAAGTTGTTGGTGCAATAAGAAAGCTAAAAAATGGAAAGGCAGCTGGTCCAGATGGCATGATTTGTGAGTTTTTAAAAAATGTTGGTAATGTTGGAACTGATTTTTTGGTTAAATTGTTCAATAATTTGTTTGACAATGGAATTTATCCTGAAGATTGGCACAAATCATTTATTCTCCCTCTCTTTAAAAAAGGTAATACGAATGACCCTAACAATTACAGAGGAATTTCCTTATCTGATATTGCAAGTAAAGTATTTGGTTCTATAATTAACAAGAGATTGTCAGAATGGATTGAAGTAAACAATATAACAGGTGACCACCAGGCAGGGTTCAAGAAAAACTTTTGTACAATTGATCATATGTTCGCTCTGTTAGCAGCTGTCCAGAAACAATTTTCTAATAACCGTAAGCTTTATGTTGCCTTTATAGACTTTGAAAAGGCCTTTGACTCCATTTCAAAAAACTTTTGTGGCCGATACTTACAAAAAATGGAATCAAAGGTAAATTATATAATTGTGTAAAATGCATGTACAAAGATGTTAAAGCTACGATAAGATGTGGGGCAAAATTTAGTGACTATATCAGATGTACTCAGGGTGTTAAACAGGGGGATGTCTGCAGCCCAGTATTATTTTCATTGTATATTAATGAATTAGCACTAGAAATTATTGAGAAGGGAAGACACGGTGTCACTTTTGACTTGATTGAATTATTTATATTGTTATTCGCAGATGATATTGTCTTGCTCTCTGAAACTGTCGTAGGATTACAAAACCAATTGAATAATTTGCATTCTGCAGCATATAGACTGGATTTGAAAGTAAACATGGGTAAATCAAACATTATAGTTTTTCGAAAGGGTGGTTTCTTAGCATCGCGTGAAAGGTGGTCGTATGGAAGTTCGCAACTGTCCGTGGTAAATGCTTACAAGTACTTGGGCATATATTTTTCAACAAAACTTAGCTTTACGTTTGCCTGTCATGATCTTGTTAACAGAGGAAAGCGTGCTGTTATAGCTATTTTAAGCTTGCTTTATAAATTTGAAAGTGTTTCAGTTAAATTATTTTTTAAATTGTTTGATGCCCAAGTGCAGCCTATTGTGCTTCTTTTGAGTGTGTTGAGCTGAAAATACAGTCACCTACTGCTACTGCTTCCTTGGTGTGTTTACACCGGCCGCCGCCAAGTAAGTCCAACAAACTGTGTAACTCTACTTTTCTCTGCGAATTTCCTGAGCTTTTAGCTTCTTATGCTGATTCTCGCCATGATGTGTCTTTCATTGGGGACTTTAATTTTCACTTCGATGACTGTTGTGATAATCAGGTTAAACAACTGAAAACGCTTTTGAACGACCGCAACTTATCACAGTTTGTTCAGGTCCCAACACATAAACATGGACACATTCTTGACTGGGTGGTTGGTGACAGTGATAACTGCCTCCTGTCAGTGTCTGATGCACGTGACTGTGCTGGTCTTTCCGATCACCATCTCGTTGTCTGTCGTATGTCACTCACCAAGCCTCCTCCCCGTAAACGCCTTGTGACATCCAGGAACATGAAGGCTTTGTGTGCTACTGATTTTGACAAAGATGTCAGGACTTTTGCTGATCTGCAGTCTACACAGCACTGCAATTCCGACGTTGTGGAGCTGGTCAGTGCTTTCAACAATGGCCTCTTAAAGATCCTCGACCATCATGCCCCTGCAGTGACCAGGTGACACATCGCCCCTCTGCCCCATGGTTGTCCGAGGATGTGAGGGCAGCACGCCGTCAACGCCGTCGTGCTGAGCGACGGTGGAGAAAGACTCGCCTTGTGGTTCACCGGCAGATATTTGCCGCTGACAGATGCAAAGCAGGACAGTGTCTTGAAGATTCCAAGCAATCTTATTATGGTGACAAAATTAATTCATGTACTTCGTCAAAACAGCTGTTTTCACTGTCAAATACTCTACTTGGCAAAACAAAAACATTGTCATTTCCTTGCAATATACCGGCTTCAGATCTCCCACAGCAATTCAGTGATTTCTTCTCCGAGAAGATAAAGCGTATTAGAGACAATCTTGACTCTGATTCATGCCAGTCTGTTCTTTTTGATTTGTATGATGGACCTTTGTTTTCCTGTTTTGAACCCGTTAGTGAAAAGCAGATTTTTGATTTGATTGCTCTTTCTCCTGGTAAAAGTTGTATCCTTGACCCTATCCCCACTCCCCTCATGAAACAGTATGTCTCACATCTGGTGCCGTTGATTACGTCCATTGTGAACAAATCTCTGGCATCTGGTTGTGTCCCTCCACAGTTCAAACATGCTGTTGTCACACCTTTGTTGAAGAAAAGTGGTCTTGACGCAAATGATATGAAGAATTTTAGACCAGTATCGAATCTTCCATTTCTTTCTAAAATCCTGGAACGTGTTGTCTTGAAGCAGCTCCAATCCCATTTGTCAGATAATGGTCTCCTGGAAGTGTGTCAGTCCGCTTATAGGAAAAACCACAGCACAGAAACTGCAGTTCTGAGTGTCTTAGACTGCCTGCTTTGTAAAACAGACGATAAACTGGTCTCCCTTCTAACATTGCTTGATCTCAGTGCTGCTTTTGATACTCTTGACCACTCTATCCTACTCAAGAGACTCAAGGTTACTTTTGGATTTGACGATATGGTTCTCAAATGGTTCACATCATACCTTTCTGACAGGACACAGACGATAATCGTTAATGGTGCTAAATCATCCCCTTCTCCTGTTCTGTATGGTGTTCCCCAGGGCTCTGTCCTTGGACCAGTTCTTTTTACCCTTTATTCTCAGCCCTTATCTGACGTTATTTCTGCCCATGGCTGTGACTTCCACAAGTTCGCAGATGACACTGAACTCTCTAAGAGCGCAACCACTAGCGATTTTCAAGGTGCTCAATCAGATATTACCGCATGTTTTAGGGACGTAAAAGTCTGGATGACCAGCAACAAACTCAAGCTGAATAGTGACAAAACCGAGATCATGGCTGTTGGTACCTCCTCTCGTGTCAAGATGGTTAAAGCTGAGTCGGCAGAAATTGATGGTGTTGTTTTACCTTTCAAAGAGTCAGTGAAATATTTAGGTGTTAGCATTGATCAAACGCTCTCTATGCAGAACCAAATATCTAATGTTTGTCGTGCATGCTTCCTGGAATTGCGACGTATTGCTTCTATCCGGTCTTACCTCTCCACACAGGCAACAATCAGACTCATCACCGCCATGGTAATGTCCCGACTAGACTACTGTAACTCTGTGTTAGCAGGACTTCCTTCAGAACAGCTTGCACGATTACAAAGGGTGCAAAACAGTGCAGCTCGGCTTGTTCTCAAAAGCGTAAAAATGAGCATATTACACCTCTGTTACGTGAACTCCACTGGCTTCCCATCAAATATCGATGGCAGTTCAAAATCGCAGTTTTTGCCTATCGTTTCTTTGATGGGACACTCCCACAGTATCTTTCTGCTTCTCTGTCCACCTATCAAACTTCTCGGTCTCTTCGCTCATCTTCTCAAAAACTTCTGAAAATTCCTAGGCGCTCGTTAAAGACAATCGGTGAGAGAGCATTTAGCTTTAGTGCTCCCACTCTTTGGAATTCTCTTCCTGACAGCTTACGTGACCTGCCTACATTATCTAAATTCAAGTCAGAGTTAAAAACATACTTCTTTAGGAAAGCCTTCTTCAACCATAATATCTGAATGCTGTGTCTATTATTATGACCTGACTTTTTATGTACTGCATGCATAACTGTATTGTTTACGCTTGAACCGATGAACTTGATAAGTGCGCCTGTGTCGGTAGTGTGTGTGTGTGT
>JAMYXO010002558.1:17500-23224 GCA_033310375.1 Conus canariensis | reverse complement strand
GAAACTGGAAGATAACCCCTGGTGGGAAACGTGGAAGATAATGCCCAGGGGAAAAGGGAAGATGTTACCATGTGGGAAACCGTGGAAGTTTTTTACTGCAGGAAACATGGAAGAAATGCCAGGTGGGAGACGTGGAAGATTTTTTCCTTTTTTTTGGCGGGGACGTGGAAGAAAAATGCCTGGGGGGAAATGGAAGATAATCCCAAAGCGGGAGACGGGGAAAGAAAAATGCCATGGCGGGGAAATGGAAGATAATGCCAGGGGGGGAGAGGGGGAAGACAATCCCAAAGGGGAAGAGGGGAAGTTTATGCCACGGGGGGAAAAATGTGGAAGAAAAGCCACGGTGGGAAGTAAGATAAGCCACAGCGGGAAAATTGGAAAAAGTTTCCATGGGGGGAAACGTGGAAGAAACAAGCAGGAAACATGGAAGAAATGCATTTAAACAAGGAGAAACTCTACGCGGAAACTGGAGAAGTGCTACTGTGGAAACAGGAAATAATTTACTGCGGGGAACATGGAGAAAAACACGCGGGGAAAAAGGGGAAACGCTCTGGGGGGGGAAAGGGGGGAAAATAAGCCACGGTGGGAAAACAGGGGAAAAAAATGCTACTGCTGGAACTGGAAAAAAAATGCACTTGAGAAACGTGGAAGATAAGCCCCGGGGGGGGAAACAGGAAGTGAAACAGAAAAAAAAAAAAAAGTCACAAACAGGAAAGCCGGGGCCTAACATGCGTGTTGGGCAACGACTTAGGGATGACTTCAGTTTAAAGAAACCCTTGGGGGGTCAAAACCCTTGGGTTTTCCTTCGAAGAAAAGGGGCCCGAACATTTGGGGTTTTTTCAGTTCAGCTTGGTTTAAATATTTTAGTATTTTCTTTTGTTATGTGTGGTGGCACGCTATAAAAAAATTATCATAACTTACAATACGTATTAAAAGGAGAGGGAAGAGAGGAGAGAGAAGGAGGGGGAGGAAGGAGGAAACGACCGAAGAAGAAGAAGGTAGAAGAGACCGAAGAGGTTTTTGAAAAAGAAGATAGATAAATTTGATGAAATTAATAGAGGAAAAAAACCAAAACAGGAAACACATTAATGGGATTTTCCCCAACTTGCCTCTTCGGTCCAAATATTATAGGACCTGCCGCTCAACTTTTGTTCGCTTTGTTTTCCTTTTAAATCCACAAAAAGGTTCAACCTTGTGTACTTTGTGACATTTCTCTTGGACCTGGGGGAACCTGGTTGAAAAAAACCCTCGGAAAGAGTCCTACAGGAAGTGAAAATAGATGACAGACTGGGGATTCCGGGGGCAAGTGTGAGGGGGGCTCCAGACATCACCAACGTACTTAGGCTGCAGATTTTTTTTTTTCCCGCACGTAAATTGAAGACATCCCATTGGTTTTCAAAAGGGTTTAGGTCGGGCTTTATGTTGGACAGAGAAACAGGACATTTTGTCGTTTCCCGTCCTTGAGATAACTTTGAACGGAGGTGTTATCTTCGGATTTACCAGGTGCAGTGGAGCACTGGTTGCAAAAGGCTTTTCTGGCGTATTTTTTACAACTTTACCCGTTTAAATTTTTTTTTTTTTTTTTCATTCAAACGCACATCTTGCGCCGAATTCGAGAAGATAAGTGATCCTTGTTCTTCGTTTTCTGAATGTGGGTTTATCTTGCCTAAAGAAGAACCTAAGAGGTCGAAACGCGTCGTGTTTTGTTTTTGTAATTTGTTTGTCCGGGGTTAACCGGTGGAGGGGACTTAAAATTTTCCTTTGACAATTTGTTTTCTTTACGGTTGATATTTTCCTTTCCCCACAAACGCTAGTGCACCAAAAAATTCCCTCGTTAACAGACTCATCCAAATACGTAAGTTTCAATGTTTTAGACTAAGCTGGTTACTGTCTTGAGGGGAAAAGCACGGTTTTCGCTCCACAATTTCATTTTCATTCGACTCGATAACAATGGTCATTTCGTTACATTGATTACGTTCTTCCAGCTGGGGCACACCCCACGAGTTTGGCCCTGACAGCGTTGTAGCTGCTTCTGTTTCGTCACTTCTGGAAGCGCTAGCTGAACACCAAATCCATGAAGATTTTTCTGGATTATCTCACCGTTCATTCGAGCATAGCTTGTAGCAGTAAGTTCCGACCACTTTTCAGAAACTGTCGGCCCAACCCGTTTCCGTTTCACAATCCTTCAAAGGCTATTAATAGACACACTTTTCCCCGAAGACGGAGTTGGCTGCCTTAAGGCGGAGTAAAAAAACGGTCATTCACACACAAAACTCCACTCCCTTTGTTGGGTAGATGGGATTAATACTTGTCTGTCCATACAGGGAGTGTCCGCAGGAGTATCAGCCTGCGTACGCAAAGAAGAAGACACACTTTTCGTGCACGCTTTCGAACATTTTTGGAGCTTGTTTTCTTCTGGTTGTTCTCTCGCTCAGTATCTCTTGAACAGATTGCCTCAGCCGATCAACACACACACACACCCACACACACACACACACACCACACACACACCACACACACCACACAGACCTGTCTAAGATCACTGTTAGGTGGATAGACGTTAAATTAAAGCACACACACAGAGGGTTCATACTGACTTGGAGAAACAAAATTCCCAACCTTTTCCCAACCTTTCCCAACCCCAGCACCGGTTTTCCCCAACCATGTTACATCTCATACACATATGTAACAGCAGGTCAATTTTTCATTTTCTATATCGCTAGCCTGAGTTAAAAGAAATGAAGAAACTCACCGTCCTCACAGCAGGCACGCACTAGTTGTGATGTCGGCGATTTCGGACAATTAAATTTATTTGTTTGTGCCTTTGTTGTTTGGTTTTTCTATCTCTTTGGTTTTGAAGATGCTGTTTGGTTTTTGAAGATGCTTGTTCAATTTTCCCAAACCTTCCCAACCGACGACACCAAATGCCATTTTTCGCAAACTTTAAACAACTGGGAAAAGGACCATCCGTTTTTTCCCAACCGTCCCAACTATTCCCAACCTGTGGGAACCCTCCACACACACACACACACACACACATCACACACACACACACACAAACACACATATAAAACACACACACACACACACACACAACACACACACAACCACACACACACACACACAACACACACACAACACACACACACACACACAACACACATATAAAACCACACACACACACACACACACACACACACACCCAACACACCCCTCCCCTTCCATACCCCAGCAATGTCAACATCGCACGCAATCGAGGTCCGTGATCGTTGAAAGATAAGGCAAACTTTTCGCCTTTTCCGTAAGCTGCTTGTGCACATACGCCATTCTGATGTAACTGGGCTGTCAACGACCAGACGACAATTTATTCCTTCTTTCCCATTCCACAGAAAAGACTGAAACACCCAGTAACTGATGTCACCTTCTCTGCGGGCGGCCGACGTCATACCAAAGTTCGGAAAGTTGAATGACAGTGCAGTAGAGACAATCGTTCCAAACAAGCATCCGCCCAATAGACCAGTTTCGAGGCGAGGGGATCAGGAAACGAAAACTCCTGTCTTTCTATTGCAAATAGAGTTAGCCTGCCTTTCCTCAGTTTGCGGATATCGGGGTGAATAGATCTAGAGAGTTAAATATCTCATTGGAAGCGCACGCTACTAGGATAACGATCGGAATTATCGATCGTCTGCATGACAAGCGCCCCGTTTCACGCCCGTGTTTCAGCATTTTTCTCTCTCGAACGGAATTTTTAAGCTGACTGGTGCGACCATATTGCTTTGGGCGTGCCCAACATCGTCATCTGTCTCAAGAAAAGGGCGGGATTACTAAAAACTCCAGTCCTTCTAACAGATTACCTCCATAGCGGATTTCGCCTGTTTGGGAAAAGATTTTTGTCTATAGATTGCGTACGTGGGTACACACACACACACACACACACCAACACCACACACGCGCACACGTGAGCGCGTGCGCGCGCACACACAACACACACACAAACGTGCGCGCGCCGCGCGCACACACCTCCATTACGTGCGCGCGCACACACACATACACAAATACAGAAATGCGCGCACACACACGCAGCGCACACATACACACCACCACCATCACTACCTTTACCACCAAGACGAGATAGGCAGCGAATATAGCAATATTTAGATCTACCTCCCGGGAGAATGGGGGATGGTGGGGGAGAGGGGTGCTATGTTACGGTATATAACACACTGCCAGGACGACAAATCATGTAAGATAGGCAGCACAAATAGCAATACTCATGTCCCAAGAACGGGGGTGAGGAGGGTGGGGGGTTGGCGGGAGCACTATCTTGAAAACTACACATGGCCACCAGAACACCACCAATGCATTAACATGGGCAACGAAAACAGCCCATCTACGTAGGACCCCAGCATCTGACTGGGAACTAGGGGCTCTCACCCGTGGCTGTCACCAAAAATTAATGCGCCGAGGTCTTGCTTAAGGAGTCTAGTATTTATAGACTGGCACGTTAGACTGTTATGAGAGTTTTTATCGTGTCTGAAAGTTGATTCTCCTCATTTCCTCCCATATGGCCATCGAGGCAGCCTACATCAAGGTGGTTCCAAGCAGACAGATTAAAATCAAAGGAATGGGGATCAAGGTGGTTCCAAGCAGACAGATTAAAATCAAAGGAATGGGATTGTTTGGGAGCAAAGTTGTTGATGAGATGAGAGGGAGAGCCAAAACAAAAAAGAGCTTTTTCATTTTAACCAGGCCCCGGGTTTTTAAAAAATGCGCAAACAAGAGCTTTTGTTGTGTTTTTTTTGGGAAAAAGAAGATGGGGGGAATTTTGAAGCAAATTGGCGGGGGGTTTTAAGAAAGAAATTTTCCCACAGACATTCCCGACATGCTGGGGGAAGGCAGGGTTTATAAAAAGGTTCCGGGGGGGTTTCGGGAAAAATGGGGGAGGGGGGGGGGTTTGGTGTTTTAAACAAGTTTGATGGAAGCGGAACGAAGGGGGGTTTTAAAAAATTTTGGTGGGGGTTACCCGGTCATTTTTAGACTTTTCTTTTTTTAGTTTTAGTTGTTTGGGGGCACCCAAAACCTTTTTAATTGGTACACAAGCGGGGGGTGTTTTGGATCAAAGGGGAAAGGGGGTTTAGAGAGGGGCCCCCAAAAGCTTTTGTGATTGTCCCCCGAGGGGGGAAGATGTGAAGTGGGGTTTTTTTTGGGGGCAAAAAATTTGGGGGGGAAAAGGAAAAGAGTAAGGAAGAAGAGTAGAGGGCCCAACCCCCAAAAACCTTGTGGCACCCCCCGTAGGTGGGGAAAAGGGGGGGTTAAAAGGGGAAAGGGGCCCCTTTTTAAAAAAAAATTTTCTTTTTAAAAGATCAGGATGTGGGAAAATGAAAAAAAAAGATGTGTCATCAAGCCAAAAAAAAAAAGGGGTTTTTAGGGGGAAAAATGAGGTTTAAAAATGGTAAATTTGGTAAAGGAGCAATAGGTCCAAAAAGAAATCAAAAGTGTACATTGTTTGGGGCAAGGGCAGTCGGGATGTCGTTACAGATTTTGAAAGGGAAAGCAGTCCCC
The DNA here is from genome assembly GCA_033310375.1 of Conus canariensis. Lineage (NCBI taxonomy): Eukaryota > Metazoa > Mollusca > Gastropoda > Neogastropoda > Conidae > Conus > Conus canariensis. Next base: position 17,662 of record JAMYXO010002558.1, on the reverse strand, counting down.
GTCTATGTCCGAAGGGAAAACAGACTGAAGGGGATGACAAGGCTTTAAAAAGAAGGGTGGTCTAACAGTTTTTTAAGAACAACTTTTCTAAAATTTTTAAAGAAACGGAAAGATTTGACAGGGGGCTGTATTTTTTTTAAATTGCCCCAAAAGGGCCCCAAA
>JAMYXO010002558.1:0-12500 GCA_033310375.1 Conus canariensis | reverse complement strand
GTGGTGATTGGTGGTGGGATTTTTTAGTTTTGGTGAATTTTTTGTATTTTGGTGTTTTGTTGATTCCGACGCTTTTGTGTGTGTGTGCGTGTTTTTTTTTTTTTTTTTCTTCATTGGGTACGCCTTGAACAGGTTTGTGTTTTGCTTTTCCATTTGCACGTGCAGCTTGTGCTGAAAAATGTAACTCCAACCCAACGAATTCAGCCATTTTCTTCTTTTTTTTGTCCCCCCCCCCCCCCCCCCCCCCCCCCCGCCCCCCCCTTTCAGCCCCTCCTTTGTTTTGTTTTTGTGTGGTTTTTTTTTCTTCTTCTTTTCTTTTTCTTTTCTTTTCTTTTTTCTAAAATGGCTGTCTCACAGCGAGTGGAGCCTGTTTTTTTCAAGCATAAAGACTTACCTTTTGTTGATAAGACTATGAACTCAAGTGAAGATAGTTTTTCTGATTTAGACGTTTGTCTGGCTGCCGAAGAGTGTGCGGCAAAGAAACAGTATATGGTGCTCAGTGCATCAAAGGTCTCTGGAGGATCTACCCTTGACTCGAGCTGCTAGAACTCAACTTTTGATTGAGGGGATTGTTATAAATGGATGTACTGTGTCTCTTTTTGACAAGAATCCATTCATTTTGAGAGGGAGCAATGGTGTTGAAGTTCCGTTACAAAACTGTTTATTTCAGATCTTCCAGTCTCAGTATCGAATGACGATATAGAGAGTGCCCTTGTCAGACTGGGATGTGTTCTTAGATCTTCTCTCCTAATGGAGAAAATCAGGGACAGAGACGGAAAGCTAACCCGTTTTGTTACAGGTCGACGCTTCGTGTTCATTAACCTTCCATTAGTACCATTGGACAGGTTTGTAAAGGTGGGTAGTTTCACTGCTCGCCTCTACCACAAGGAGCAGCCCAAGGTGTCACGGAGCCCTGTGTGCTCTAACTGCCTGCAGTCAGGACACCACCGACACCAGTGTCAAAATCTGGTGACTTGCAGGGACTGCCTGCAGAGTGGCCACAAGCGTGGTGATCCGGCCTGTGGCACTTTCCCTGACCCCCAGGTGAGTGGACCTATCTCTGAAGCAGAGGCATGTGCTCAGATTGAGCATACAGAAGAGGTAAGGCTCACGGATGAGAACCAGCAGTCAGGAGACGTTCAGGTAGGGGCAAATTTGTTTGAGGATGGGGAAGATGTTTTTGAAGACTCTCTAACAGATGTGGTTCCCGAAACTCAAACTGATAAAATTGACAAGGGCAAAGATTCGTCTACACCTTCGCCGCGGAAAAAATATCCGGCAATACGGTGCGCGTGGGAAGGACCCAGCGTTCACGCAGCACCGGTGGCAAGCGACAGAGGTCAGGTGACGAGGATTCACCTAGCCAGCGGCGTGACGGGCCAAGGCTAAAATGCTCACCTGTTCGCGGCCCTCACCTGACCGTTCCGTGTCGAGTGGGCAAAGTAAAGGTGGGGGAGATGGTGGGTGAATCTTCACCGAGTGTGACGGTTTGACCTGACGGAGACGGCTTACGCGCGTTACACGGACTTTGTTTACGGGTTTGCGTTTGGATTTGAAAATGGCTTGGATTACGGACTTTCCTTATGGCTTGTGATTCTGGATTGACTGTTTTTTCATTAAATTCACGGGGCTTGCGCTCGTGTTGGAAAAGAAAATCAATATTTAAATACTTGAAAGAGAAAAAGTATGATGTCATTTGCTTGCAAGAAACACATATCACTGATGATGTTTATGGGCAATGGAAAAAAAGAATGGGGCAAAGGTGAATTATTATATAATAGTTATACTTCACATAGTTGTGGTCAAGTTGTGTTATTTCGGCACAATGTGGTTGATAATTACAAGATAGTATACAATTCAAGACGAATTTTGGCCATTGAAATAGAAATTCAGCACAAAAAAAGTGGTCATTGTGAATGTATATGCTCCAAATAATGACAATGAAAAGAATACTTTCTTTGATGAACTGGGAGATGTTATCTCTAATGTTGAGTCAGAGCATTTGTTAATTGGGGGGGATTTCAACTGCGTATTAGATAACGATTCAGATATCATCTCTGGAGAAAAACATGCAGAGGGCACAGTAAAGAAATTCAATGATTTAATAAGAAACCATAACCTGTATGATACCTGGAGACTGTTTCATCCAGATGACAAGGAATTTACATGGCATAAAACTTCTCCTTTTATTGCACGTCGATTGGATTATTTTATATCAAATGATAATTTGTTTGACAAAACAATAGACTGTAATATTCATTCTATCCATTCACAGATCACAGAGGTTGCTCCATCAAATTGAAATTCTCAAGCTTTGAGAGGGGACCTGGGCTGTGGAAGTTCAACAACTCATTGTTGAATGACTTAAACTATGTCACACAGATGAATAGTTTGATAGATGATTATGTATCTCATATGGACGAAAACGTCAATTTTCAAATGGAATGGGAAGTCCTAAAAATGAAGATTAAGAGTTTTACAATAATTTATGCTAAAGGTAAGAGCATCGACAGAAGGAATAAGTTAGTAGAAATACAATGTAAGTTAAATGACATAGATATTAAGATTGCAAAAAACCCTAATAATATTCATTATCAAAATCAGCGACAGCACTTAATGCAAGATTTAGAATTATTGGAAACTTATAAAGCACGTGCAGCGCAGGTAAGATCTAGAATGAAATGGATTGAAGAGGGTGAAAAGAACACAAAAATATTTTCTAAACTTGGAAAAATCAAGAGCAAATTCAAAGATAATAGAAGAACTTCGTGATGAAAATGGTAGATCAATTACACAACAGTCTGAAATAATGAAAATGCAGCGAGACTATTATTCGAAGTTGTACAAGAAAAAGGTAAGAGCAGGAACATGGAACAAATGGTAGATAACTTTATATCTGATACCTCAGTACCACAGCTTTCTGACTCTCAGAAGGATAGTTGTGAAGGCAATTTGACAGGAATGAACTGCTAATGGCTCTTAAAGCCCTCAAAATGGTTCTTCACCAGGAAGTGATGGGCTTACAACAGAATTTTTAAAAGTATTTTGGTGTCATATAAAAGTTTGTTAACTCATCATTAACTCTGCATTTGAAAAAAGGGACGCTTTCTCCTTTCAGAGAAAAGCAGTCATTACACTAATTCACAAAGGCAAAGATCTACCTAGAAATGTTTTAAAAAAACTGGAGACCAATTTCGTTAACGATAGCGATTACAAGCTTTTGTCTAAATGTTTGGCAATCGTTTATGTCAAGTAATTAGAGATTTAGTAAGTGAAGATCAGGTTGGGTATATAAAAGGACGTCGAGCAGCTACGCTATTGAGACTAATTGATGATGTCATTGATCATCTAAAAGTAGAAAATATTCCTGGTTTGCTTTTAAGTATTGATTATACACAAGCTTTTGATAGTATATCTAAAGACTTCATGGTAACAGCTCTCAAAAAGTATGGGTTTGGTGAAGAATTCATTAGATGGTTTCAAGTATTAATCATGATACTGTAGTTGTGTTTTGTATAGTGGCTGGATATCCGGAGTATTTTGCGGTTGAAACAGGAATCCGACAAGGATGTCCTTTTTCTCCCTTAGTATTTGTGTTGGCTATAGAATTGTTAGCAATAAAGATAAGAGACTGTAGAAACATTGAGGAATTGATTTAGGGGGTTCAAGAGATACGCTTGTTAATGTAATCAAAATGCGCTTTTGCAGATGATGTTACTTTATTTTGACAGATCAGCATGACATGATGCAAGCATTAGATATATCAATGATTTTTCTTTGTTTTCTGGTTTGGTTATAAAAAAAATAAATCAGCAGCTATGTGGCTAGGTAGTTAGAAAACATAGTGCAGACAGTTTTATGGCTTTACGTGGAAAAATAAACTAAAGATTCTGGGTATTTATTATGAGAATGATAAACCAGCATCTTTAGTTGAGGACAATTGGTTGCAAAGAATAGAAACTATTCAGAGAATTATTCACGCCTGGGAAAAAAAGAGATCTTAGTATAATGGGTAAAATACATATTATTAAAACATTTCTATTTCACAAATGGTCTATGTTATGCAAACATTTGTTATTCCTGATAAGATCTTATCAGATATAAATCGCATGCTTTTTAGATTTCTCTGGCGTAAAAACATTGTAATCGAAAGGCATTTGAAAAAGTTAAAGAAGCGTAATGTGCAGTGAATATGAAAAAGGAGGATTGAAATGATAAATTTAAGACAGATGCAATCTGCTTTTCTCTGTCATGGGTTGTAAAAATTTGTAAGGCCACAAACAATGAAAGGTGGACTATAATTCGAGAAAAATATTTCTACCTTTGGTGAGAATGTCACGTGTTTTTATGCAAATACTAAAAGCGCACTTTTCAAGGTTTAGACAAGATACATTCACATTTTTGGAAAATTACTCTGAAAACATGGGCTAGATCTTAATAAAACATGAAGATGTCTCACCCTTTCCCTCTTTACTGTGGAATAAACCAATACATAAAATATCGAGGAAATGTCCTTTTCTTCCTGACCTGGATAAAGGGCAAAATACTAAATGTTAGTGACATGTATGGTCCAAATAGAATGCTTTCATACCAGGACGTGGTTAACAAGATAGGAACCTCCCCTGCAAGGATCTTAGAGTATAATGTAGTGTCAGCGGCCACACATAGTTTTAATACTAGGGTTAGTGAACAAGATAGATATGATATAGATTTTTCAGAACCACCTCTTTTCTGTAACAAAAAGCATATATCTTGCAAGGATTTCCGTGCAACTTTGTGTTCCTCAGTTACACAGAACCATGTGCAGCCCGTTTTTGGTCAAATAAATATGGACTGGAGTTAAATGAAAATATATGGAAGATACCCCGCTTGTGCACAAAAGAAACCAGATTGAGAGTTTTTACAATGGAAAATTTTACAAAATATATACCGACTAATATAATGCTATGCAAAATGAAAGTTAGGGATAATCGAAATTGTTCATATTGCAATGATGAAATTGATTACATTGAACATTTCTTTTTTCACTGTCATAAGGTTAATTCGTTTTGGAAATTTGTCAGTCAATACATATTAGCTGTATACAACACAAGAATTGTGTTTTCTGAAGAAAACTGTGCTCTTTGGAATTCTTAGACAAGAAAATCTTGACAGACATATACTACTGAAATAAACCATGTTGTGATTACTGCAAAGATGTGTATAAGTATTTATAAAAAAAAACGGAATCTAGGCTGCCAATTTCAGTCATATTCGAAAATCAGTTGCAACTGAGGAAAATATAAAGAGATTTCATGCATGCATTCACTCTTACACACGCACGCACGCACGCGCACGCGCGGCACGAAGATGGAGGGATGGGGGGGGGGGGGGGGGGGGGAGGGGAGGGGAGAGAGAGAGAATACACTCAGTTACAAAAACATGCACGTGTTTGTGCATTTTGCGTGCGCGCACATGCACTGTAACACACACCACACCTACAGGTACAACACATATACACGCACGCACACATACTACACAGTCTTGGTGACGTTTCTTTCTAAAGAAAGTGACCCCAATGTAAATATGCCTTTTCGTTCTCCACTCCTCCGTACTTTCTTGCATATTTCGTTTTCGTATGTGTAAGACTGTTGCAGGTGGGGAATGTGGAATATGAGGGGTTCATGCATGATTTCTTTTCATTATAGGATGGGCCTCATCGGGGAAGAGACAACTGGTGAGACGATATGTAACAAAGTAAATCCTAAATCCTTTAAAAAGACCGCCGTCTCTGTCCGCCTGTCTGCCTGTTTGTCTGCCTAACTGTTGTCTTTTTATCTACTCTCTCTCCTTTTTTTTTTTCCTTTCTCTCTCTTTTTTCTCTCTTCTCTCTTCTCTTGCTTGTGGGGGGGGGGGTGGATGTGGGGGGGTGGGGGTGGGGGGGTGGATGGGTGTTGGAGGTGGGTGGTGGTGGTGGTGGTGGTGTGTTGTGAAGTGCCGCTCACGGCTTGGGTTTGGGGGGAAAGAAGGGGAGAGGGCATGGGACAACGACATCCTTTCAGGCATTGTGTTACAGAATTGGTTGTTATGCATAGTTTTTGCTTTTGGGATCGTGTCGTGTATTTAACGGTTTTCTACCATTGTTAGATATTTGAGAGAGAGGGGGGGGGGGGGAGGGGGGGGGGGGGGGGGGCGAGAAGTATGTGTGCAGGTGTATGTGTAAAACAAAAAAGAAAAACTAAAAATAATTAAGTCCTTTGGGTTTTATCTATGTTGGTTCCGTTTCCGTTAAAAGCAACACTTATCAGAGTGAGTGTGCCATACCCACAATTAGTACATTAACAAACCCAGACACTTTTACAATTGCCCCAAAAAAATAAAATCAGCAAAAAAATTTTTATTTATAAGAGAAATACAGACTATGCATGGTGGTAAGAGATTGGGGGAAAGAAAAAAAAAAAAAAAAAAAAAAAGAGAGAGAGAAAAAAAAAAAACCTAGAGGTGGAAATTGTGTTTTTTTTTTTTTTTTCCGTTTTGTTTTTTTGGCAGATGAGAGGACAGTGTGAGACCAAAAAAAAGAAGGGTGGATTTTGGCCTTAGGGAAGAAAAAAAAAAAAAATTTAAAAAAAGAAAAAACAAAGAAAAAAAAATACCACCTTAGGTGCCCATTGATCGAGAACTGATGCCACAAAAAAAAAAAAAAAAAAAAAGTACGTTTTGTTTTCTTTTAATCTATGCAACCCCAAAAACACTGGCGGTGAGGTGTGTTTGACTCGTTCCGGAGGCCGACAACGCCTCGATTGCCATAAAGGCATTTGAAAAATATGCGACTTTCCCGCACAAATTGTGTGGTATGAAAGAGTCAGTATAGCCAGATTGGAAAAAAAAATAAAAAAATAAATAAATTAAAAAAAAAAAAAAAAAACGACAAAACTAAAACTAATTTGTATAAGGTTTTTGGTTATGGGGGAAATATTTTGATGGGGGGGGTTTTTAAAAAAAGCTGCCTTAGAGGTTTCCTCTTTCGTTCTGGTTTTTCAACGGTGTTAAAAATCGAGGAGTCAGTGTGGTGATTTGCAGATTTGTACCTTCTTGGGACTGGTTTCCCCACAAGTTTTTTCTTTTTTGGATTTGAAAAACAACAGCGGATTTGCATTTCTTTTGTGGTGTTTTTGTGGTTTGTGAGTTTTGTTCTGTTTTTTTGGTAAAAATTCAGGGTCCAAATGACGATCAAAAATGCAATTCTGGTTTTTAGTGGGGTTTCGGTTAAGAGTTGTGTGGTGTGTGTTGTTTGTGGTGTGTGTGTGTGTGTGTGTGTGTTGTGGTGTGGGTGGCGCGCGCGCGCGCGCGCGCGTGTGTGTGTTTTTGTGGTGTTTTGTGTGTGGTGGGGGTGGGTGGGGGTTTTGTGGGTTTTGTGTGTGTGGTTGTAAAGGGTTCAGTTGTGTGGTGTGTGGGTGTGTGTGGTGTGTGTGTGTGTTGGTGGTCTGGTGTGTGTGTGTGGTGTGGTTTGTGTGTTGTGTGTGGTGGTGTGTGTGTGGCTGTGTGGTGTTGTGGTGTTGTGTGTGTGTGTGTTGTGTTGTGTGGGGGCTGTTGGTTTTTTGTTTTTTTTGTTTACCCTTTTCACAGATCTTTGTTTTGAAAACCCCCTCTTTTTTGTTTACTTTTGTTTCTTGATGGGGGGGGGGATGGGGTGGTTGTAAAAAAATCAGTGACACAAAACCCCGCCTATGAAAAAAACGCGATGGTGTTTGTATTGGGGGGTCCCCTCCTAAGAAAAAAGACAGCGAGTTGTAGTGTGGATGGCCGTCTCGTGGCCCCAAACTTGGGTACGGAGGGAATTCCAGACAAGTCCATGATAATTTTTAGTTAAAAGGGTCGCAGTATGTGACTGCCCCAAAAGCGCCCCCCCGAGAGAGAGGGAGAGAGGAGAGAGGAGAGAGAGAGAGGAGGGAAGGGGGAGAGGAGGGAACCCATGTGAAAAAATAGGCACAAAACACAAACAACACCCCCTACACCCCCACGTGCGCACACGCAAACACCCCGCCCCCCCGGTTACATGTCCAAGACATAAAGGGTCGCCGCACACACCCAAAACACGTGCAAGGATGCACAAAAACACACGCACATTAAGGACGCGTGCCCTCGCTTTCTTTCTTCTCTCTTCTCTTCTTCTTCTCCCCCCAACAAACACCAACACCACCCCAAACCCAAAATTTTGACGCCCGAAAATCCTTAATATGGCCCCCACGGGGGGCGTATGTAAACAACGTGTGCATGAGGCAATTTGTCCCGGGGACTAATCCGGTGAGGAGAAAGATGAAAACCCCGCACCCCCAAAATGTAAACGGAGGGGGGTCGATTGCAGCCGAAACCCCCCAAAAAACTATCAAATATTTCCCTGGACTAAATTCCAGTAGGTAATGTGTTTTGTTACCCGTGTTGTTTTGAGTATTTTTCCCCCGGGTTCCCCCCCCCCCAAAAACCCCACCCCTCCGTCATCCCCCCCGTCTCCCCCACCCCCCCCCTCTGTGCATGTTGTTTTAGTGCTAATTGGGTGTGTGTGTGTGGGGGTTTTGTTGGGTTGCGTTTCACATCCCCCTTGGGGTTTTGTTTTGGAGCGTTTTTGTAAAAAATAGTATTTTTTGTCTTTATTCGCTCGTTCTTTGATCAATGTCTTGTGTGTGCGTGTGGGGTGGTGCTGTGGCGTGGTTGTGTGTGTGTGTGTGTGGTGTGTGTGTGTGGTGTGTTGTGTGTGTCGATGGTGTTGTATGTGGGGTGCGGGGGGTTTTTGGGGGTGTGGTTGTTGTTGTTTTTGTTGTTTTCCCCTTTTTTGGTGTTGGTATATGCGCATTAGGAGAGAGAGAGAGAGAGAGGAGGAGAGAGAGAGAGGGAGAGGAGGAGGAGAGAGAGAGAGAGAGAGAGTTTTTAAAATTTCCCTTTCTTTCCTCTTTATTCCTTCTACACTTCTCTCTCTATTTTCAGAGTGCATGTAAAAAATAATAATGATGACGGTACGTGAAAGCGTCGGGGTTTTTTTTTTTTTCGAGACCCTTAAGCGTAGAGGTATGGGCCATTGCGACTTTGTAGGGGACCCAACCCCAACCCCTCTAGTTGGTTTTACCAAAAAAACCCCACAAAACCTTTTCCCAAGCAACACACACACGACGCGCGCGCCACACACACACAACCGCACACCCGCACACACCCCGCAAACACACACCACCCCCAAACCGGCGAAGACAGAGCTCCATTCTAAGCGGGAAAAAAGCACTAAAAAGATTTAAGGGGCCCAAAGATAGATGGTGGGGTGGGTGGGGGGGTGGGTGGATAGATGGAGAAAAAGTAGTGGACGGTGGATGAGGGGGGGACGACATTGGATAGGTGGATGGGCTGTTAGGTGGATGGGGGGTTTGGACGATGGATGGATGGATGGTGGGGTGAATATACTGTTAGACAGAATGAAAAAAAAGGATTTGGGGTGGGGAGGAAAGGGGGAGGGGAGGAGAAGCAGGGTGAGGGAATAGGAGGAAGAACAGGAAAAGAGGGGGAAAAGACGGAGGAGGAGCAGGACGGGGAGGATAAAATGGGGGGGGGGGGGGGGGGGGGGGGAGGGAGAAAAAAAAGGGGGGAAGAGAAAGGTAAGAAGGACAAGAAGAAGTTTAGGAGAAAGAGAAGAGAAAAGAGGGCGAAGAGAGGAGGTTAAGAAAGGGAAAGAGAAGGAAAAGAAAAAAAAAAAAAAAAAAAAAAAAAAAAGCCGGAAGAAGATAAAAAGGGGGGAAAAGGGGACGGGGGCAGATGAGGGGAGGATACGGGAAAAGGGAGTTAAAAAGGAGGGAAAAGGGGGGGAAAGGCAAAAGGAGAAGGGGGAGGAGGTGGAGAAAAACGTGGAAAAAGACCAATGGGAAGGAAGGGGGGGGGGGGGGGGGGGGGGGGGGGGGGGGAAAAAAAAGGGGAATAGGGGAAGGGGGGGAAGGAAGGAAAAGGATGAAGAGGAGAAGAAAAAAGAAAAAAGGAAGAGGATGAGAGAAAGAAGGGGAAAAAAAGGGAAAAGGGGGTAGAACGAGGAGAAAGGGGGGGGAAAGGGGGAACGAGGAGGGAAAGGGGAAGGGGAGGGAGGAAAAGGAAGGGAGAAGTGGAAAGGAGGAAGTAATGAGTTGATGATGATAAAATGATGATGATGTGTGTGAGATGATGTTGATGAAGTGAGATGAGTTGATGTGATGATGATGTGTGATGTGAAAAAGTGATGTTGAGATGATGAAGATGATGAAGAGATGTTGTGATGTAAGATGATGAGTGAGATGATGTTGATGATGAAAAGATGAGATGATGACGATGATGATTTTTATGAGATGTGTGATAAAGATGATGATGCGCGTTAAGATGATGTGTGTAAAAAAGAAGTAAGATAAAGATAAAGATGAGGATGATGTGGGGTGAAGAGATGATGTTGATGAAGTGATGATGTGAGATGATGATGTTGTGAGATGAGACGAGATAAAGAGTGATAAGTGGGATGATGTGATGTGATGATAAAGATGTGATGGGATGTTTTGATGATGATGATGATGTTTTGATGATGAGAAAAAGATGAGGTGATGATGACGATGAGAGGTGTGTGATTTGATGTTTAAAATGATGATGATGTTGTGATGATGTGATACGTGTGATGATAAAAAAGATGTGAGGATGGTTGATGATGTGTGATGGTTGTGTGATGTGATGATGATGAACGAAAAAAAGTAGAAGAGGGGGAAAAAATGGCCGAGAAAAGAATAAACTGAGAAGGGAAGAAAAATGGGAGGGAGGAGGAGGAGGAGGGGAGGGGAGAGAAAGATGAAGAAAAAGGAGGGAAAAGTAGCGGGAAGGGGGAGGGGAGGAGGAGGGGAGGGGGGAGGAGGGAGAAAGAGAAGAAGAAAGGGGGGGAAGTAGACGAGGAATGGGAGGAGGAGGAAAAAAGAAGAAAAAAAACGGAAGAGGGGAAGATTAACGAGAAAAAAAAAAAGGGGGGGGGGGGGGGGTGAAAAAAAAGGGTCGGGGGGGAAAAAACGGGGGGAAAAGAAAAGGAAGAGGGGGGAGGAGGAAAAAAAAAAGGGAAAAAGAAGGGGAGGGAAATTACAGGATACGTTTATGCCCGAATTTTTGGCCCCCCCCCCCCCCCCCCCCCCCTTTTTATAATTGAATTCTCCCCTCTCATTCCTTCTGCCCCGTGTTTTTTTAAGTTTATGTGATCGTTCCAGCGTTTCAGCTGTTTGTAGTGTCTTCCTTTTTTTAAGCCTATTTTGCAAACGCCCTTTCACCAACCCCCACTTTTCCTACTGCTTATCAAAGATCTAGAATAAGGACTTGGTGTTTTTTTCAGGGTCTTTTGGGGGTGTTTTTTGTTGCCCTTTTTTTTTTTTTTCCCCAGTCAATCTTCGAGCCCCAAGTCAATTGCGGGGACGAAGCGGGTCATCGTTATATTTGAAGAAAAAAGGTTTTGGAAAAAAGTGATGCTTGTCTCTCTTCTTTCTTCCCCCAGTTGTTGTATCTTTTTTTTTCCCCCTCTATTTTTGTCCCCCCTTGCTGTCATTTTATTTGATACTTTCTCTCCTTTTTTTCTGTTGGAACCCCCCCTCTTTCGCTCCTTCCCCTTTCCTTTTTTTTTTTCGCGCTGTCGTTTTATTTTTCACCGTTTTTTTTTGCTGCCATTCAATGTTTGTCACGCTGTTGCGTAGTTTGTGCTGTTCTGTCTTCTGCCCCTATGGATGGGTTTTCCTGTGCTGTAATGTGGCCATCCGTCTCTTCCCACCCCATTTCCCTTTAACTTTTCTTTTTACCGCTTTTATTTTTTTGGGGTTTGATGTGTAAAGGGTGAAGACAGAATAAAAAAAAGTAAAATTTAACAATAACGATGACTGATTACCTGTCAATTTGGGGGGGTTTCTGTGGTTTTAGGTGGGGAAAAGAAGAAAAAAAAAGCTTATGAAATCAAAGAAAAAAAAATTGGTCTAACATTCGGGGAAAAACAAAAAGAATGAAGGGCAAAGTATAAATGTCCCATTTGGTCGGTATTAAGGTTTGAAAAAATGAAGGATAACGAACAAGAGAGAACTGTGTGGTGCTCTGCTTATCCGAGGTCTTTACAATGTGGTACAAAAGACCAAAAACAAACCACTGACCGAAAAAGGGGTTCAAGTTTTCTAGCTTGGTTTCCTAAATACAAAACAAACCCCAACCATTTTTTTTAGGAGGAACTTTAAGGTTTAACTGGGGTTTTGTATATAAAGGGTCCAGGGGTTTGGGAACCCCCCATTTCCTACCAAATCCAAACCATCGCAATTTCATTGTGGGATTTCCAGGACGATAACCTTGGGTTTTCCCAACAAAAACGGTGATTACAATTTAAAGAGGAAAGATTTTCCGCTTATATTTTGGCTACCCCCCCCAAAAAAAGCCATTAAAATTCTTTTTGGAAAGATTTTCAGCTTTTTATTTGGCTATTCAAAGACCTAAAAGAGCGATTACAATTTCATTGGGAA
>JAMYXO010002557.1:0-23229 GCA_033310375.1 Conus canariensis | reverse complement strand
TTTATTTTTATTTTTTTGTACGCATTTTCCCAATAAACGGGCCCCAAATTTTTAAAGACAAACCCTAGATATAGCTCCGTGCCCCTACGCCTGTTGCTAAGAGACCTACACTGTTCCTGCTGATAGAGCACTAGTGATCGATGCTCCAGTATTAACATATTACGCTTTAAAAAGGCAGCAGAATACCTTCTTTTGGGGTTTTCACTGTATTTTGAAAGGTCCTGCTCTAGTTTTTTTTGCATTTGTGAAATTTTGGGTTAATCTGAAAGTTTTTATGTCTACAGCAGCAGCTATCTCTTCTTTGGGCACTTTGGATAAGTCGTAACGACATGCTTTTTTAAAATAAAAATAATTTAGTATTGGGATATCTTTCAATCTGTTATCTTAAAATATTCAGCTGCGCATCATATATTAAAAACAAATGTACATTAAAGTGGTTTATCACCTCTTTTTCTTTATCAATTTGAATGTTTATTACGTCTTTAACTGTTCTCCCCACTCCCATGCAACTGATTATCTCCTGTTGACCTTAGGTCAATCCATAAACCGTATTTCGTATGTTAAATATTCATCAAGTCTAACACTGTGAAGGTGTAGATCTTTAGACACAAGGTCTACTGTTGGATTTCTACACCTCCCGCCTCCAAACATTTTCTTATTTCATCAAAATGATGATAAGGTTTAAGCCCGCTACCGTTTTGACTTGGTTAGGACTACCCTCAATTGAACATTGTACTTTCGTTATTTTAGGATTGATAAACTTTTCACTTTGTCTTTTGAATGGTTCTTCATCTTCACACAGCAATAAAATACCTTTAAGGGATCTTGCTGCTGCCTAAAACTAAAGTTCCATATTGTGTCTGCCCTGCTTTTAGGATATTTATGTATGATGAATCACTCTTTCGTAATATTGCTAATTTTGACTGATATTGTTGCTCAATCAGCCTTGCTAAGTTAGGGTTGCTAACAATGTCAAACTCTAACGAGATGTCGAAAATGCTGTACTTGGAATCAGTGTCTGTCGATCTAATGACACGTTTGTATTCATTAAAAGTTAGTTCATATGACAATCTGTCTTTTAATGCTCCTTGAAAGTATGGCGCATGCGCTTTTAAACAACTCAAAATCCAAGGGTATAGAAAAGCGATTTCCAAACGCATAACTTACAGCTTCATACTTGTTACCGTCTTTAGCATCTTCGGCGTCTATTCTGTGTTTTAGTGCTTCGTTATTTTCGATTCCTTGAAACGCAAGATCGGCCCTTTCATTATCGGTTAGCCATAGATCAGAATAGATTAGAAATATGTCTGCATTGTGTAAAGAAAATATTTCTTGCCCCTCAAGTTTTATAGAAATTTTCTTAACGATTGCCCGTCCCAGATTCTGAACTACTGTCCTATTTACGTCTGTTGCTGATTCGAGTTCTATTTTGAAAGTAAGACGTGCAGATCCTGGCACAATCACTTCATCTGCTCCTAGGTCTGGAAATTTAACAGTAAGAATTTGATCTGAATGAATAGTAGATGGATTATTTGGAACAATAATATTCTGTTTATTTCCCTTCACGCCAAAGGGCTCTTTCAGTCTTCTATGCGGGTCAAGAATCGAGCCATATGCTTGTGACATTTTTTTATAAAACAAAATAAAAAGTTAATTATTTAAAAACATGGCAGAAGAAGATTATGATGTTTTTGATCCTGGAGACGACATGAGTGAAATGACGCCTTTGACACATCCATTACAATCATTGCGGCGTGAATTAACAGAAAGTAAGGTCAAATCATTTTATCAAAGTTTAGGCCAAGAACCTCCCGAATTTATAGACCCTAATGATTTTGAAACAAAAGATGACCATTTGTTTGTGAAAAACGAGCAAGGACAACTTGTTCAGCTTACATCTAAACCAGACCCATCAAAGTTTTTAGCAAAGACTACAATTAGACAAAGGCTCAGTGTGAGCGATCAAAATCGCCTTAGCATTGCTAAACCGCGAAGATTAGACAGTGAGGCAGTTGCTAAACTTCAAAACACACTACAAGAACTCCCAACAGATAACCAAATACAAAACATACCCCTTAAAGATTTAAGCCCAACAGCAGACGAAATAATAGAAACCAGTTTTTCAGAAGAAACAGTATTAAAAACTATGCACGATCCGCCGCTACCTATGAGAGAAATAACGGCCCTTGATCATGCTTTGAAAAGCATCAGAGGCGAATTAACAAACAATTTAGCAAAACTGGGTGAACTAGATGAGCATATAAAAAGAGAAAAAGAAAAACTAGTTGAGGCTGATGACCACAACTTAGGACCTGGTGTTAAAGAAAGAATAACACAAAGACTAAAAGATCTTGAACAAGAGAGATCAGCAAGACTAGAAGTGCTGTCTACTAACCGAGAACAATTACGAACTCAAGTGAGCAGAATAAGAGAAACTATCCAAAGAATTTTA
Organism: Conus canariensis; assembly: GCA_033310375.1. Taxonomy (NCBI): domain Eukaryota; kingdom Metazoa; phylum Mollusca; class Gastropoda; order Neogastropoda; family Conidae; genus Conus; species Conus canariensis. Next base: position 20,777 of record JAMYXO010002557.1, on the reverse strand, counting down.
TATGAAGACACAACACTAGCAGAACGAATAAGAACACTGTTTAGAGAGCAAGGCGTCACATTAGCAAGTGTTATAACAGCCTTAGGATTTGCAATAAGTACACTGGTGTTGGCTATTACAGGCGGTGGTGGCGGTGGGGGAGCAGTGCCACCAGGACCACCATCAGATAAATCATGGGTAAAAAAACAACTTGATCATCTTGCAAGTTTATTAAAAAAATTAGCCAGTAAGGCAATAGACTCTTTGCCTGGTATAATAGGGGGGATCGTTAGCTGGCTTTTGTCTACTGCAAGTAAAGTAGTTGGCTTTATGGCCGAGCACTTATGGGCATTAGTTGCCTTAATAGTTGGGTTACTCTTTAGTAAGATAAAGACCAAGTAATCCTAGGGCAGTTAATCCAATAACAAGTGCTGTCTTTTCATATTCATGGTCATTATTTCTTGGGACCACAGGGATTGAATGGGGGGGTTTGGGGGCTCGGGATTGGTGGGGCTTCTTTTTTTATTGCTATTGCTGGCTTAGAATTTATGTCGTTTTTTCCGACCTTCTCTTCTTTACCAGCCACAAGGATTTCATTATTATAGTTTATTATTGTTCCTATCTGAAGTCTGAGGTCAGAAGGCAGCATGTATAAACCAGTGCCAACAGCAAAGTCTACTTTCGATCTTGCGTATTGCAAAACATTTTGGTACCTTTTAATACTTGAAGGCAAATCAATTGCAGAATTAATAGAATCCTCTAAATTTGCTAAATACTGTTTTTGGGCGTCAAAGCCAGTAGAAGGATCAATTATGTTTGATCTCGTTTGTGCTTGCGAACCTAGCAAACACCAAACATAAGTACGAATAGAGTCGTTTATTCGTTCTATTCCCGCTTTTGTTAGGCCCTTAGAAGTATCCAAAATAAATGTTGTCCATGCTGTTTTATGCTCTTGCTCTATGGACCCGAGGTGAACAGTTGTGCCTGAAGAGAAAGATGTGTAAGGAGGATTCCAATCATAGTTATACTTTCTGTGCACGCCCCAAAAATAAAGAGTGCCTAAACCATGATTAAGATCCAACTTTTGTCTAAAGTCTGTCTTTGGGTCAATATCAAATTCGTTACAGATCCTTTCAAAAGCCTTGTAATCTATTCTGTTGCTGAATGGATTAAACGTTTTGTCATTTGGTAATGGCGCTTGCAGTTCAGACAAAATACGTCTGAAGGTGTAATAAAAATGAAATCTATACACTGACCTCACCAAAGGATCAGGATGATTTAAATGATCAGCATACGACACTCCACACCCAGTTGATGCACAAAACACAGCAAAGTTTAACTGGTTCTGATAAAACTGCATCGGATGACTGAACCACACTTTCGGGATGTAGTCGTTTTTAATAGGGGGGTTAAGATATCTGTTCAATGGAGTACTAACCTTTACTTGAAAGGCGTCAGTCTGAGTCACAGAAATGTCGAGAGTATCAGTTGTTATATCTTTAGGACTGTAGTGCGGCCCAACAGAATATTTTGCATTAGTATATTTGAATGCACTCATTTTTAAATTTGTTTTAAAAATGTTTGTAACAATAACAACTCAAGGCAGTCCTTCGTTTTTAGAGTATGCTATTGATAATAAATGCGGAACCCGAAGGGTTGCACTCCATGAAATTTTTTACAAAGTCGTATGGTTTAATATAAGTCAATCCAAGAAGAATAATGTAATTCAAAAACTTGACCTTGGTGGAGACATAATTAGCCAGTTAACCATACCTGATGGTTATTACGGGTTTTGCTCGCTAAAAGAAGCAATGAGTAACTTCGACATTACTCTCAAACTTAACAATGCAAATTTGAAAATAATGTTGACATTCAAACCTGAAAAAGAAGTAGGAGGTTACCTTTTTGATGTAGAGCTAGCTAAAATGTTAGGCTTTGCAACTGGCAATCATGGCTTTCATGCCTTTCATAGATTTATAGTTACACCAGACAAAACTACTTATGAGGGAGAATATCCGCTCGATCTTGCATTACATTCATTACTCTATGTTCATTTGGACGAGCTGAGCACTGATGAAAACTTATATGATGGAAGGCCCTCAACTGTTTTAAGAGCTCTTCCATCAGGGAAAGCTGCATATTGCGATTATGAAATTATACAATTCCCTAATTTACAGTTTAAAAAATTAGCTTGTGGGAGGGTCAGATCATTTAATATAAAGATCACAGATAAAACAGGGAAAGTCGTGAAATGTGATAACCTGCACATTGTTTTAGAAATAAAATAATACGTTGTTTTAAAAAATGTCACGTGGACCAGACGATTCGGGGGTTACATTAGCGCCTGAGAGGTGTGTAACTTTAGAATTAAAAGACCTTGCAGACGTTGAGGACTTTGAACAAAACGGTGAGATAGGCACTTTATATGGTTTTGAGTACACTAAAGATGGTTATTATAAGCGCAAAGAGGTTGACGACAACAAAAGGTTTCCTAAACTAGAACAACTACGCAATCTAGAAGCAAATAATACAGGTCAGTATGAATATAAAATAGTTCGAAAAACTGACAACAAATGGCACTTAGAACCATATTTAGAATGGGACATAAAATTTGAATTCTTAAGCCCATTTACATTTTTCGACCGCCAAAAAAGTTTCAGAAAAGCATTGAACTCTGGCCCTTTACATGTAAGTCTTATGCCAGAGGACAACAGTCGGAAAGAGATCGAAATAAAGCCGTTTGGGGACAAACAGTACATCCTCCACAGAAGAGAATCGGTTTTAAAGAAAGCTTCTACAAAATTACAGTTCATTCCACGCACAAAATTAGGAGACACGTTCACAATGATATTTAAAATTTCTGTCTTAAAAGATGAGGCAAGAAATGGAGCTGTGGGTGTCAGTGACAATCTTATGAAAGGAATTCTTATTAGCTGGCAAAACTTAGACGTTGACAAACTTAAAGTTACTGTCGTCGTTCTTTACAATGGCGAGGATATTAAGGTCATAACAACAAGCAACAAAATTGATATTAGTTTAAATAGAAACGATCTTACAGAACTGAACTGGATTAATCTTACACATTTGGGCCTTATAGGGTTTTATTATACTGAACAAGTTTTGACAGAGAGTATGATAAAAACAATAACTGGTGTAAATTAAATTCTGTTTTAAAACTATGGAGCAAACGACTTTGGTGTCAATGCCGATGTTAAACTTTATGATAAAAACCCCTCATTGTTCATTGATTTGTGGACAGACTGGTTGTGGAAAAACAATATTTGTCCTCGACCTATTACAAACAGTTTATCGTTATAATTTTGATCATATAGTAATTTTCTGCCCAACACTTAAATGGAACAAAGCATATCACGACAGAAGGTTTATATGGACAGATGATGACATATATTTAGTTGATCCTAGCAATAAACTTAGCGAGTGCTTAGAACACTTTTATAGACAGTTTGAAGGAACTCAGACACTATTTATTATAGATGACTGTTCGGTAGAAAGAGACATAGTCAAAAAAAGAAACGCTTTGTCAAAACTGGCTTTCAGTGGAAGACATGCTGGGATAAGTGTGTGGATTTTATGTCAAAAATATAACTCAGTTTTAAAAGACTTTAGAGAACAATTAAAGACTGTAGTTTTATTCCACATGAAAGACAGAGACGCATTTGATGAATGTATGCGTGAAAATGATGTTATTGAAAACGATCAAGAAAAACGAAGGATTAAGCAAAAACTTAAGTCTCAAAAGTTTTCTAAATTAGTGTTAAAAACAGATAATCCTACACATTATGTATGTTTGTAAAGTGTTTACTATTAGAGAACTATAAAATAGGCATTCTGGGTAAGCCGCCGGAGCAACAGCGAAACCGGCTTTAGCCGGTTGGAGCTGGCGGAGGTGGGTGAGCCAGAATGCCTATTTTATAGTTCTCTGTATTCTATATTAGTCTATCTTCCCAGTTTGCCCCAACCACACACGTTTTATTGACTTCTATCTCCCATTCCAAGGATATGTTCCCAACACACACACACACACACACACACACACACACACACACACACACACACACACACACACACACAGAGAGAGAGAGAGAGAGAGAGAGAGAGAGAGAGAGAGAGAGAGAGAGAGAGAGTTGACACTCGCATTAGCAGTAGACACGCCGTGTGAAAATCATCTTGTGTCGTTCTCCCTGCTTTACCTCCATACCCCCCCCCCTCTCTCTCTCTCTCTCTCTCTCTCTCAGTGTCCACCCCCACCTTCACTCCCCTCATCCAAACGACAAAAGCACGGAAGGTGTATTACCCTACTTTCCACTGTTATTTAAAAAACAAAATTGGGCGGATGGAGGCGGTGGTGGGGGTTTGGGCAGATGGAGGCGGTGGGGGTTTGGGCGGATGGAGGCGGTGGGGGTGAGAGAAAGAAACGAAATAAGAAGGTGGGGGTGGGGTGGGAGTAGAAAGCAGGGGGGGGGGGGGGGGGTAAAGGGACTGAAAAGGGGGCATGTATTGTCGGTCATGAGATGGGGGAGGAAAGGACAGGGTTTAAGGGTTGAGGGGGAGGGGGGGGGGCGGTGGTGATGGAAGGGGGGTGGGGGTAAGGAGGGAGGGAGAGTGACAGAGAATATGCAACAGGAACAAACGAATCACTGACTGTTTTTGAGAGAGAGAGAGAGAGAGAGAGAGAGAGAGAGAGAGAGAGAGAGAGACAGGACAGACAGAGAGACAGGCAGACAGACAGACAGACAGGCAGACAGACAGACAGACAGACTGACTGACAGACTCACACACACACACACACACACACACACACACACACACGCGCGCGCGCGCGCGTGCGCGCGCGCGCGTGCGCGCGCACGCAAATAAGGATAGAGACAGACAGAGAGAGGGAGAGACAGAGAGACAGAGACAAACAGACAAATAGACAGACAGACAGAATTCCTGATCGATGAACGATATCATGTGGTGATAAATAAAAGATAAACCAGTCCCTTGTATTACGTGAGAAAACCAAGACCTTCTATCTAATAGATATCACCCTGGAAAAACCAAGACCCTATCATTCAACATATATGACCTGAGAAAACCATGACTCTATCATTACACATATATCATCTGAGAAACCAAGACCTATCATTACACATATATCATCTGAGAAACCAAGACCTAATGTAACCTGTCAGAATTCACAGGTTACTAAGGTTTTAAGCAATTTTAGTATATTTCAAAAAAAAAAAAAAACTTTTATTAGCAGTGATTGTATTATTTTGAGGTAAAGACATTTACTGCTTTCCACTAGTATTGTTTGTTCTATATGTCTGGTTGTTTGGCTGATTTTAGTATTAAGACACTTTTTATTTTCCTGTTTGGTCACTTCCTGTTGCCTGGTCTCTTCCTGCAAATGTGTTGAGCCAGACAGACAGGTTGTGGAAACGCTCTGCGTGGCTTGGGGGTGCTAATCCAGGTTAGTTACTCTAAGTATTCAAAATATGCTTCTAAAAGATACCAACTGATTCTTTTCCCTTAGAATTGCAGTATATTTTCTATGCTGTCAGCTGGATGGCATTGATTTTTGGTGGATTTTCCTATAAGAATTGCACTTGGCTTTAGCTGTTTTACTTTCAGTTGCTAGAATTTTAGGCCCACATGTTGAATTAAATTTAAACCTAACTGTATTATTCGAAGATGAGTTCAGGTTATTATTCACTGTTGCTTTAGAATGTGGTTCACACCACGTTGTTTCAGAAACATTTTTGAGAGATTGTGTTTTAGGCTCCATGGTCCTAAATATTTCTCATTGGGATTGTGTTGTAGACAACATGGTCGTAAATAAATCTCATTTTCCCTTGTTCTTTGCAGAAAATGTTAATAGCACCACATGGTCCTAGACATAATTTTGTAAGAATGGAATCTTGGCCACATGATCCCAAATGTATCCTACCTCTTTGTTCTTGCAGTAAAATAGTGTTTGTCACATCACATGGTTTTAGTAGAGGAAATGTCTACATCACATGGTTCTTTGTGGTTTAATCATGGTACATGTGTTAAGTATGGAGAAGTTTTCCTTAAATTTCAGAGGATGTTTGTATTTTTGCCTTCTCAGTTGAAAAGAAAAAATACTTGCTTTTAAGGATTACTGTTATCCTTAAGATTATTTTATTAGTGTCAATTTAGAGACAGATTTTAATCAAAATGGCTATGGTAGTATGAAATTGGTTTAATGGGGACATCTGTTGGAAACCTGGGAGAGGAATGATTGATCTGGCTTGCTGCCTAGTGGTTCAGTTGGATGACTGATAAAGGATGAAAGCAGATTTGCCGCCATGGTCAGGTGGCCAACTGATAGCGAAGAGCTTTCAGTATACTGGTATGCAACTCACTGTTAACATTGGATCGGATCAAAGTGTGTTTTGGCATTTCCATAACCAGGGTCAAGTGGATTTGAACTTGATAAGATCACTACTACTTTATTAGTGATGCATTGTCCCTCATTGTGTGTTTCCCAGTTGAGATGTTTGCTGAAGGTCTTTGATGGCTTTTGGTTTGGCCATTGTTATTATTTGTGTTTTTTCGCGCACAATCCTGTGCAGATTTTTATGTTTTGTATTCTTTTGCAGTGCCCTTTTTGAGTTTCCCACTCCTTTCTTCTTCTCTCTGTCACAACCCAAGTTTTTGTCATTAATCATCTGAAAATTGAATCAGCCCATGTTTTAGGTTAATATTGTTGTTTGGATTTTTGTCTATTTAAAGTATTAATAAAAATCGGAGGAGTAATCGTACAGTCAGAGTTTTGGTTATTTGTGGTCTGGGTCTGTGCGTTAGGAACCTGGGTTACACTATCATTACACATATATCACCTGAGAAACCAAGACCTATCATTACACATATATCACCTGAGAAACCAAGACCATATTAACACATATATCACCTGAGAAACCAAGACCTATCATTACACATATATCACCTTAGAAAACCAAGACCATATTAACACATATATCATCTGAGAAACCAAGACCTCTCATTACACATATATCACCTGAGAAACCAAGACCTATCATTACACATACATCACCTGAGAAACCAAGACCTATCATTACACATATATCACCTTAGAAAACCAAGACCATATTAACACATATATCATCTGAGAAACCAAGACCTATCATTACACATATATCACCTGAGAAACCAAGACCTATCATTACACATATATCGCCTGAGAAATACCAAGACCCTATTATTGCACATATATTACCTGAGAAAACCAAGACCCTATCATTATCAGATTTATATGATATAAACAAGACCCTGTTAATACTCTACATTAAGTGGAGAAAAAACAAACAAACAAACTCTCGCGTGAAAAGAAAAACACGATTAGTAACTAGCATGAAAAAAGAACGAGGGAAAAGACCGAATTTCACGTAAATAAAAAAAAAGCCATTTAGAGTGCCCAATACCACGTGACAAAAAACAAGTCATTAGTGACTAACATCACGTGAGAAGAGCAAGTCTTTCTCACAGGCAATGACCACTTGTAATAAATTCCCAAATCAGTATTAGTATTACTTGAAAAAAAAATCATAATCAGTACCCTTATATTATATTAACAAGTGTGGACAAAGGAGTTCTTGAGCAGCATCTGAGGAAAACATACTCTGACCCACAGAGCAAAGCACCACTCGACATTCAAGGTCTGGTGTGGCCAACCAACCCTGAGGAACAGTTCAATGGCAAGCCTCCAACGTTGGCGGAAATCAAGAAGGTGGTCGACAAAGCCAGAGCCAAATCATCACCAGGGCCAAACGGAATACCTTACCAGCTTTACAAGAAATGTCCCAAGGTGCTGGAGTGGCTCCACAGGCTGCTGCGATCGGCTTGGAGAAACCAGAAGATCAGCGGCCAGTGGATGACGGCAGATGGTGTGTGCATCCCCAAAGAGCAAAACTCAAGTGACATCAGGCAGTTCAGGCCAATATCACTACTGAACGTCGAAGGGAAAATCTTCTTCTCTGTCATGGCAGCAAGGCTGACCAAGTACCTGATGGAAAACAAGTACTTGGATGTGTCAGTCCAGAAAGGTGGCATCCCAGGCGTGGCTGGCTGTGTAGAACACGCCACAATGATCTGGGACGCAATCCAAAAAGCAAAAACAGAAAAGAGAGACCTGGACGTAGTGTGGCTTGATCTGGCAAACGCATATGGATCTGTGCCCCATGAGATGATACAGTTGGCTCTTGAGATGTACCATGTGCCAAAGAACATCCGCGACATGCTCAAGAAGTACTTCAATGGCTTCTCAATGCGGTTCTCTACCAAGGAGTACACAACAGACTGGATCAACTTGGAAGTGGGTATTGCAATGGGCTGTGCAATTTCCCCAATACTGTTCGTGCTGGCAATGGAACTCATCTTGAAAGCAGCAACAAACAACGCGAGACAAACAGACCTTGGCGATGGATACAAGATGCCTCCTCTCAAGGCCTTCATGGATGACACTACAGTGATTTCATCCAGAGAAGACGAGACACGTCATGTGCTGAAGAGGCTGGACGACATAGTTGCCTCATCCAGAATGAAGTTCAAGCCAAAGAAATCACGGAGTCTCTCACTGAGGAAAGGAAAAGTGGCCGGATCTGTGGTCTTCAGTGTTGCCAACCAGGCCATTCCAACAGTCACAGAAGAACCAGTCAAGAGCCTTGGAAGATGGTATGATGATACGATGAAAGACACACAAAGAGCAAAAGAAACCAAACAGATGGCGGAGGAAGGCTTGGAGACCATTGACCAGTGTGGGCTCCCTGGCAAATACAAGGTCTGGTGTCTGCAGTTCATGCTGATACCAAAGCTCCTATGGCCTCTGATGATATACGACATCTGCACCAGCATAGTGGAGGCAATGGAAGCCAAAATCAACAAGTTCACAAGGAAATGGCTTGGTGTCCCACCCTGTCTGACTGACATAGCGCTGTACTGTCGCCAAGCAAAGCTGAAACTACCACTGAAATCCATCCTGGAGGAATACAAAGCAGGGAAGATCAGACTTCAAAGCATGCTGGAGGACTCAGGAGACAAGGTGGTAGAAGCAATCAAGCCCCAGCTGAAGACAAGCAGAAAATGGAAAGTTCAAGAGGCGATGGATTCTGCAAAAGAAAGTCTCAAGATCAGAGAAATAACAGGACACACACAGACCAAAAGACAAGGACTGGGGGTGACCAAAACTGAATGGTGGTCAAAGGCCAAAGGAAAAGCCAAAAGAGACATGATGATTCAGGAGATGAGAAAAGAAGAAGACAAAAAAAGACTCCAAAAAGCAGTCCAGCAGAGCCAGCAAGGGCAATGGACAACGTGGGAGAATGCACTCCAAAGAAGTCTCACTTGGAATGACATTTGGCACATGGCCCCTCTCAGGATCAGCTTCATTCTCAGATCTGCATATGACCTTCTGCCCTCAAATGCAAACCTGGTGAAGTGGGGGAAAACAGACGATCCTGCATGCCCCCTCTGCCATGAAAAACAAACAGTGGAGCATGTCCTAAGCTCATGTAAAGTAGCCCTGGCTCAAGGAAGGTACACATGGAGGCACAACCAAGTGCTCAAAGAGATTGTACAAGTAGTCTGGGCTAGTACCAACACCACAAAAGGGAAAATCAGGACTCCAAAAGCACCCGCAACATTCTTCACGGCAGGAGGCAGCAAATCATGGCCAAGAACAACAGTGCCACTCGAAACATGCAGGCAGAGTCTGCTGGACGGGGCAGATGACTGGGAGTGCACTGCAGACCTCCCAGAATGGAAGAGTCACCCAGAGATCATCAGCAAGAGTGGCATGAGACCAGACATAGTAGTCCACTCTAAGTCAACCAAGCAACTGATCATGATCGAGCTCACGGTGCCATATGAGAACAGAATGGAGGCAGCTCAAATCTACAAGACTGAAAAGTATGCTGATCTGGCAAACAGCCTGAGGAGAGAAGGCTATCAGGTCAAAGTCCTCACTGCAGAAATTGGAGCTAGGGGGTTTGTAGGAACGTCTGCATACAGCCTCATGAAACAGCTCTCAGTTGCAGGGAAGGAAAAAACCAGAGCCCTGAAAGCAATGGCAGAAGCGGCAGAGAGGTGTTCAAGCTGGATCTGGTCAAGGAGGAACAAAAGTGAACTTCATAAGGCTTAATTTCCCTACAAATATCAGGTGTCCCTGTGGCTCAGTGGTTAAAGCGCGAGTCATTAAGTGGAAAATGAGCATGTCCAGAGGGTCATGGGTTCGAATCCCAGCCATGGCTCGTCCCAAGATGGGAAAAAAAGGGGCAGCAGAGGGACATCCGGAGTCATGAACCGGGTGTGGCCCAACCCCCCTAGAGTGTCAGGAGATAAGGGCCGAAACACTTGCTTGAAGGGGGCTTCTCTTCTGAGGACTCTCTGCTGCCACGCTCTCCACGAGTTTCTTTCTACTAACAAGAGCATCATCAGTACCGATATGACTTGGAAGAATTCAAAATCAGTTTCTGATATCATGTGACAAAAAAGTAGTAATCAGTTCCCAATATCATACCATAAAAAGTTTCATTAGTACTGGATATCACATTTAAAAAAAAAAAAAGGGGGGGGGGGCATAATCAGGACTTCGTATCATGTGGAAAAAGTTAGATTCAGTACAAGAGATCATGTAAAAAAATGCATTCTGGGTACCTGATATTAAATGAAAGTAAGCCATAGTCAGTACCTGATATTATGTGACAACAAGTAATCCTCGGCTCCCGATATCAGGTGAAAGATTATGTGACAAGTAATCCTCGGCTCCCGATATCAGGTGAAAGATTATGTGACAACAAGTAATCCTCGGCTCCCGATATCAGGTGAAAGATTATGTGACAACAAGTAATCCTCGGCTCCCGATATCAGGTGAAAGATTATGTGACAACAAGTAATCCTCGGCTCCCGATATCAGGTGAAAGATTATGTGACAACAAGTAATCCTCGGCTCCCGATATCAGGTGAAAGATGGCATTTTCGGTAGCACGTATGTGCTGCTGAAAAAAAAAAAAAAAAAAAAGAGAAAAAAAAACATTGAGTACCCAGAATTATATGACAAAAAAGTAAATGATCAGTTCACAATATCATCTGTAAAAATTCATGCTCAGAATCCAACATCACCTGGAAAAAGCTATGATCAGTAGCCGATATCATGTGATAAAAAAGTAACAATCAGTTCAAAAAAATTCGTGAGAAAAGTCATAATTAGGACCCAGTATCACATGACAAAAAGGTAAAATCAGTATACGTTATCACGCAGAAAAGACGTAATCAGTGCCTTACATCAAGCGACAAAAAAATCATGATCATAACATGATATCATGTGAAAAAAGCCATAATCAGTACTCCCTATCTTGTGGGGGGAAAACTCAGAATCACAACCTGATATCCCAAGTAAAAATGAGGTCACAGTTAGTACACGAAATCATGTGAAAACGTCATAATCAGTACTCAATATTACTTGAAAAAATGATACTAAGCTTTTGATATCATGTGAAAAAGTCATACACCAGTGTCACGGTCGCTAAGCCGGACGGCCCTACCACCCTTACCCACGCCTATCACACACTAGGTCAGACAACACAGCACACTAACACAGTTTTACAATCACGCACGCTTCTTTATTTCACTCACACTCCATGGCGCCACCACTCACGCACATCCACAACTGCACACAAGTATCCCAATTCCCGCTGACTCACCCTACTCTACTATAATGACCTGGAAGACCCTAACCTAACCTGAAACACCAGTTGCGGTATATCACTGTGACCTGGGGACACAGCGATAGCCCGCACACGTGGTGACTAACTAATAGGGACAAGGATTTACCAAAGGGACTCTAATCTCTTAACGACTGCTACCACCCACACCTCTCCCCAGGACTCACCCTTCTCTTTTAACCCAGGACCACTACCAAACTGATCGCTGCGTCCCTAAGGGAGGCAACGACAAGTACCCTACACTGAACCGGCCACTACGTCCTAAAAGGAGGCAGTAGCTAACACCCCTAACCCTACTGCCTAACGCTACACCCCTTCTATCACAAACATGGGACAACCCATCCCGGCCCGGAAAGCTCCAGTCCTCGGCGCTGTACGTGGCCCCTCACAGGCTGACACCTCCTCGGAAGACTCTGCACCCCGGCGCTGACCGTGGCTTCCCGCGGGCCGACACCCTCCCCGAAGACTCTGCACCCCGGCGCTGACCGTGGCTTCCCGCAGTCTGACTCCTCCCTGCGATGAACACGACACCCAACGCACACACACCAGACGCCCTCTCGACGGGTCCGGAGCTCGTAGGACGCCTCCGCCTCTGAAGGCCCCACCGGACACCAAGGGTGGAAAAAGGCCTGGTGCAGCGCCCTCTCACAGGACGCCTAAACAGGGACGAGGAACCAGTGCCGGAGAACTCCCGGAAGAGCACCGGTAGCTGGAGGAGAGCTGCCCCACAGAAGGCAGACGGCCTGGGTGGTCTCCTTCTCCCGGAAAACCAACAGGCACTGGAAAGCGCCGCTCACCTGCCGGCACGCGGCAGTGGACTGCGGTGGTCTGGCCCCAGCCTCAGGACGGAGCAGGATACCTGCTGACACAACTGGAGGCCACTACTGTAGTGTTGCTACTACCCGAGTCATCAAGGCACATAGGCTACTTGGTAAAGCTTTAACTCTCCATCTCCCTTGCCTACTTCCCACTCGGGCATGAGAGTGACCCCTTAAATTTCGAACACATCCCCCAACCCATTACTCACTTTGGGGTTATCAGACCCATTTCCTGCCAACCCTTACAACAGCAGTAAAAACAATATTCTCTCTGAGCCAATCCACGCTATTACATATGAAATTATGAATCGCCCCAATTCTCGGAAAAGAAAAGAAAACTAATCGATCCCAACGCGGACTTCATGGGCCCCTTAGGAAATGCTACGTAAACTAGGAAATGGGCAGTTTCACAAGGAAATGTCTCCACATAATGATCAGTAGCAATACACATCTCTCAAAAAAAAAACCCATCAATTTCATCGGTTTACAGTTCCAGCATGTTCACACAAGAGAATCGGCTCGCAGCCACAATCCTTCACATTATTACCCCTCTTTGCACTGTCAATTATAACCATATATCAAAAACAACATGATTTGTTCGCCAAAATTTCCATCCAGCACCTCACTCTCATGTCATCTCTTGTCAGATAACCCAGTGGTTAATCCTTGTTATGCCAACACAACCACACTTCATACAATATTACATGCTGCACATCATCCGTTTTTATCCTATCAACTGCTAAGCTACTCGCCTTAAACTTTACCTTTCCCTTCTTTCTGCTTACTAAAATTCATAACTGGGTTGCCTCCCCACAACCTAAGATATCTTTCTCCAACCCCGTTCTGTCACAAACACATACATCCCTGCATGTGTGACGACTCGTTTGCTTTAAAAAAACTTATCATATGGACTCACTGTCCTGTACCAAATGCGTACGCCACAGATACAGTCTGCACGCGCACGACACCCGCGTCGAGAACCATGACTCGTAACGAAAGTGAGAAGACACCAATATAAGTTGAATAGTCACGACCGTACTCCAGTATCGACCACTCGACCACAAATTGGCCTTAGCCCTACTACACAGTTAACCGATTCCAATGCTGTGCAGGTCAACTACGAAATCGTAAATCAATTTCAACGAACTATTACTATTTATGACTGAAATTGAGCACAATCCCTTTATGATTCACGCAGACACATCCGCACCTGACTCATATTATGATCCTCAACAAAAAGCAACCTCGTATTACCTTCTCATTGAACACACGGAAATTAACCTAGACAAACCACAAACAATATCTACATCACCGCCCATCAACGGTTATTATATCGAACCCACATTATCTAGCCAAACTGTCACATGACACTCGAACTCAGGAACCACTATGTACACTACTTACAGAATATACCGAAAAGAGGTAACAACACAAACCGGCTGACAACAAATTCCAATCACGGAACCAAGACAACATCATACCAGACAACCAGTATACGCAACGAACACCATACAACTAATCCCAACCTGAGACAACTACAGTACAACTCGCCATAATACAAGACAACACAACGAACTACAGCACACCGAACCTAACAGATCACCAACCTGGACATACAGACGATCAACCACACCAGTTCTGCAACTGGCTGACAGTGGCTGCTAACAAGGACGACACCGACTCAGCACAGGCCAAGGGCACCCAACCCCGACGAGGACCTGGCACTAACTATGACTCGAAGTCACTCTTCAAAACTAACGGCGCTGCCGCCGCACCTACAAGGAGTACGTCCACTCCGACCACGAACACCACGGGGACCGAACCCCGTCCTCTCCCGACCCCGCCGCGAAATCGCACCCGCGATAGTGGTTGATAGTAGCAGCTTACACCCAACGCCCATGCAGCTCCGCCCCTGGTCTCGGGAAAATTCAAAGCGCGAACGGAAACGATACTCACCAACTCCATCATTTTCAACGCGAGTTTGTTTGGGCAGGCCAAAGGAGCACTGTGGGTTACCCTCCGCCTGGATCGCCCGCCACAGAGTTAAGATGCTGGTACTCACCTTCTCTGTGTCAAAGGGGAACTTGAGTGGTAGCTAAGTGGGGGCTGGCTTGGTCTCGTAGGTTGTGGCTCGTGGGGCTTTCTAGAGTGGGGTGGGGCTTCGTGTGTGAGGGGGCAAATTTTTTTAGGGGGGGGAGCTTTTGGGTGACTAATATAAACTTTCGTGTGCATGGGGGGATTTGCGGATGGGCACGGGGAGGGGATTATTCACTTAAAGTCACTTTCGGGGGTATAAATACCAAACATAGATACTGGTAGCCGGGGGTAATTGGCACGGAGGACAGATCTGCCAGGGAATCAAAATCTACTGGTCATATTCTTATTACTGCGCTCGAAGTTGTGATGGGCAACAGAAGGCATGACACAAGGACAGGGAGTGGTGTGGTGGATGTCGGGGGTGGGTAGGGTGTGTACACTGTGTGATTAACACTTTTTGGAGGGGTTTCATTTAGCACGGGTGGGGGTGTATACACAATCACAGTGGGGGGTGGGTTCCAGTTAATTAAAGAACAGAGAGAAATGGATGGATGGAAGGATATCGCTTTGGAGTTGGGGTTTTTTGAAGGGGAGTACTCTGGGTTTGTGGGGTTTTGTTTGGGGTTGCTGTTTCTTGGGGGTTGGGTTGGTTTTTTGTTGAGGGGGCTGGGAAAGTGGGGAAAAATTATATATTGATTATGTCCAAAAAGACGTACAGTGAAGTTGGAGGCGCCGGACGATAACCAGATCCCCGGTGGTTAGCGCATACCGTTAATCTAGACTATGAAAAACACACCATAAACCCCACCCTCCCTAATACTCCCAAGCACAATTAGTCCAGTGTCACCCTCAGCTGCAAGTTGGATGAGAACGCCGGCCCCAGAGCACGCCGCTGCTACCCAACCACCACCACGAGTCTCACTCTATAATCCTCACATCACCTCTTGTCTCTCTATATAGACGATCGATTGGTCGCGACTATAGTGAGGCAGTGTGAGGGGTAACTCCTCGTTTAGTAGAGGAGGGGCAGTGAGGGGAGGTTTTCTCGTGGTGGGTCCAGAAATTTTTTTAAAAAGGGGGGGGGTTTCGGGGTTTTGGGGGGTTTTTTTGGGGGGGGCCGGGGGGGGGGTTTTTTTTTAAAGGGGGGGTTTTTTTTTAAAAAAAAAATTTTTGGTCCTTTTTTTCCCTTTCCCCCCCCAAAAAAAAAATTTTTGGGGAAAAACCTTTTTAAACCCCCGGGGGGGGGAAAGGGCCCAAAGGTTTGGGGAAAAAAAAAATTTTTTTTAAAAAAAAAAATTTTTTGGTTGGGGGCAAAAAGGCAAAAAGGGGGGGGGGGTTTAAAGGGGGGGGAAATTTAAAAAAAAAAGGGGGGTTTTTTAAAAATTGGGGGAATTTTTTGGGGGGGGGCCCCCCTTTTAAAAAGGAAAAGGTTTAGGGGTTTGGGGGGGGGGGGGAAAAAAAAAGGGTTTGGGGGTTTTTTTTTTTTTTTTGGGGGTTTTGGGTTTTTTTTTTTGGGGGGTTTTAAAAAGGGGGAAAAAATTTTGTTTTTTTAAAAAAAATTTGGGGGGCCCCCCCAAAACCAGGGGGGGGCCCCCCAAAAAATTTAAAGGAAAAAAAAAAAACCCCCTTAAAAAAAACCCGGGGGAAAAAAAAAAAGGGGGAAAAACCCCCCCGGGCCCCCCCCTTAAAAAACCCCCCCTTTCCCCCCTTTTTTCCCCCCCTTTTTTTTTCCCCCAAAAAAGGGGGGCCCAAAAGGGGCCAAAAGGGTTTTTTTTTTTTGGGGGGGGGAAAAAATTTTTTTTCCTTTTTTTTTTTTGGGTTTTTTGGGGGGGGGGTTTTTTTGGGGGTTTGGGCCCGGGGAAAAAGGTTTTAAAGGGGGGGTTTTCCCCCGGGGGGGGGTTTTTTTGGGGTTTTTAAAAAAGGGGGGGGGGGGGGGGGGAAAAACCCGGGGGGGGGGGTTTTTTTTTTAAAAAAAAAGGGGGGGCCAAAAATTAAAACCAAAAAAAAAAGGGGGGGGGGGGGGGGAAAAAAACCCGGGGCTTTTGGGGGGGGGGGGGGGGCCCAAAAAAAACCCCTTTTGGGGGGGGGGGGTTTTTTTTGGGGGGGGAAAAAAAATTTTTTTGGGGGGGGGGAAAGGGGGGGGGGGGGCCCGGGGGGGGGGGGGCCCCCCCCCCCGGGGGGGCCCGGGGAGGGGGGGGGGGGGGGGGAAAAAAAGGGGGGGAAAAAAAACCCGGGGGAAGGTAAGGGGAAAAAAAAATTTTTTTTTGGGGGGGGGGGGGGGGGGGGGGGGAAAAAAAATTTTTTGGGGGGGGTTTTTTTTGGGGGGGGGGGGGGGGGGGGGGGGCCCCCTTTGGGGGGGGGGGGGGGGGAAAAAAGGGGGGGGGGGCCCCCCCGGGGGGGGGGGGGGAAAAAAAATTTTTTTTTTTTTTGGGGGGTTTTTTTTTTTGGGGGGGGGGGGGGGGGGGGTTTTTCGGGGGGGGGGGGTTTTTTAAAAAAAAAATTTTTTTTTAAAAATTAAAGGGGGGGGGGGGGTTTTTGGGTTTTTTTTTTTAAAAACCCTTTTTTGGGGGGGGCCTTTTTTGGGGGGGGGTTTTTTTTAAAAAAGGGGGGGGCGGGGGGGGGGGTTTTTTTTTCCCAAAGGGGGGGGGGGGGGGGGGAAAAAATTGGGAATTTTGGGGGGGTTTTGGGGGGGGGGCCCCCCTTTTTGGGGGGGGGGGTTTTTTTTTAAAACAAAAAAACCCAAAAAACCCCAAAAGGGGGGGTTTTTTTCCCCTTTTTGGGGGTTTTTTAAAATTTTAAATTTTTTTTTTTTAATTTCTAAAAAAATTTTAACCCGAAAAAAAAAGGGGGGGAAACCCTTTTTTTTTTTTGGGGGAAAAATTTTTTTTTTGGGGGGTTGGGGTTAAAGGGGGTTTTTTTTTGGGTTCGTTTTTTTTGGGGGAGGGGGGCCCCCTTCCCCCCTTTTTTTAAAAAAAATTTTGGGTTTTTTTTTCCCTTTTTTTTAAACCCCCCGGGTCTTTTTTTGGGGGCCCTTGGGGGGGCCCCCCCCCTTTTTTTTTTAATTTTGGGGGGGGGGGGCCCCCCGGGGGGGGGGCCCCCCCCAAAAACCCTTTTTTAAAAAAAATTTTTTCCCAAAGGGGGCCCCCTTTTTTTTTTTTTTTTCCCAAAACCCCCGAAAAAAAAACCCCTTTTAAAAAAAAAAAAAAACCCCCCTTTTTCCCTTTTTTTTTCCCCCTTTTAACATTTTTTTTTTTTAAAAAATTTTTTTTTTTAAAATTTTTAAAAAAAAAAAACCCCCCCCCTTTTTTTTTTTTTTTCCCCTTTTCTCCCCCCGGAAAAAAAAAAAAATTTTTAAATTTTTTTAATTTTTTTCTTTCCCCCCCCAAAAAAGGGGAAAAAAAAAACCCGGGCCCCGGGGGGGGGTTTTTTTTTTTAAAAAACCTTAAACCCCAAAAGGGGAAAAAAATTTTGGGTTTTTTTTTTAAAAATTTTTCCAAAAAAAAAATTTTAAAAAAATTTTTTAAAATTTCCCTTTTTAACTTTTACCTTTTTTTCCTTAGGGTCATTTTTGGTTTTTTTGCTTTTTTTTTTCCAAAAGGGTTTGGCCCCCAAAAGGGGTTTTTTTCCCCCGGGGGGAAAAAAAATTTTTTTTTCAAAAAAACCCCTTTTTCCCTTTTTTTTTAAAACCCCCGGGGGGGGAAAAATTTAAATTTTTTGGGGGGGCCCGCCCCCCCCCCCAAAAAAAATTTTTTAAAAAAAAGGGGGGGGGGGAAAAAAAAAATTTCTTTTTTTCCCCGGGCCCCCATTTTTTGGGGGGAAAACCCCCCCTTGGGTTTTTTTCCCCCCCCTTTAAAAGGGGTTTTTACCCTTTCCCTTTCCTTGAAAATTTTCCAAAATTTCTTTTTTAATTTTACCTCCTTTAATTTTCCCCCCTTTTTTTTTTGCCCCAAAACCCCCTTTTGAAGGGGCCCCCCGGGGCCCCTTTTTGGGGGAAAAATTTTTTCCCCCTTTTTATATCCCTTCAGGGCGCTTTTTCCCCGGGATTTTGGGCTTTTTAAAAGGACCCGGCCCAATAAATCGCCCAAACCCCTTTTGGTTGGGTTTAAAATTTTCCGAATTAGTTGGTGTTACATTCCCCTATTTCCAAAAAGGTTATCCTATCCCGGGGCCCCAAAAAAACCCCCCTTTTTTTTTTTTTTCCCCAAAAAATTTTTTGGGGGCCCCTTTAAAAGCCCTTTTAAAATTTGGGGTTTTCCCCTTAACCCATCCCCCCCAAGCCCCTTTTCCCTAATTTTTTTGGGGGGGGAAATGTTAAAAAAACCCGGGGGGTTTTTTTCCCCCCCCTTTTGCCCCCCGCCCCCCGGGGGTTTTCGGAAAGTTAAACCGGGAAACCCTACCCCTTTTAAAACCCAGGATTTCCCACCTAAAAAACCCCTTTTCCCGCAAAATAAGGGATTTAATCTTTTAAAACCCATAAAACGCCCCCCTTTTCCAAAAAAACCCTAGGCCTTTTGACCATCGCCTTAAACAATTACCCAATTTTTTTTGGGGCCCCCAAAAAAAAAGGGGGGGGCCCGAAATTTCACAACCCAGGCCAGGCCCAGGCAGGGCGAAAAAGAGGGACAAAAAAATTTGGGGCGGGGTAAAAAACTTTAACACCCCAACAGAAGGGGACTTTTTGGGGGTTTTTGGTTTAAAGTTGAAACAAAAGGTGCAGGTTCCTCCCCTTGTTACGTTTAATGCAATCACTTTTTGGGGCCCCTTTTCGGCCCCTTTTTGGCTTTTCCCGGGGGGGGTGGAATTTTCGGTTTTTTCTTTTCCCCCCCGTTTTTGGGCCCAAAACCACCCCGTTAATTTTTTTAAAAAAATTTTTGGGGGTTTTTTCCCCCCTGGGTTTAAACCCTTTGGGAAAAAGTTTAAAAACTTTTCCGAAAAGAGCCCTTTTATTTGCCACCTTTTTTTTTGGGACGGGGGGGAAAAACCCCCCCTTATCCCCCAGTTTCCCAAAATTTGCGCGTTTCCCAAAAGAATTTTCCCCGGGGCCCCAGTAAAGGGTTTTGGGGGCCCCCGGGATTTAGTCCCTTATCCCCCCTTTAACCGCAAAACCTTTCATTTTCCCTTCCCCAAAGAAAAGGGGGGGGCCATATTTTTTTATTGCCATCTTCAGTCAAAGGGGGATAAACCCATTTCTCGTTTCTTCCTATAAAAACATCTTGTTTTTTCCCCCTAAAAAATTTTCCTATTTTTCGGGGTTCTTTTGTTTTGTTTGTCCCCCTTTTTGTCAATTTTTTTTACCCCTTTTGTCTTGGGACAACCCCCAATTTTTTTCCCTTATCCTTTTTTTTCCCTTTTTCCCCTTTTTGGGTTTTCCATTTTTTTTTCCTTTCCCTTTTCCCTTTTATTTTTTTCCTTTCTTTTTTTTCCCCCCCAAAAAAAACCCCCTTTTTTCCTTTTTCCCCTTTTTAACTTTCCCCTTTATCTTTGTTTAATTTTTTTCTTGTTTTTTTTCTTTTTTTTTTTTTTTCCCCCAAACTTTTTTTTTTCCCCCCCCCTTTTTTCCCCCCATTTCCCTTGGCCAAAAACCCCCCCCCTCCCTTTTTTTTTTCCCCCCCCCTTTTTCCCCCCCCCTTTTTTTCTTGGCCTTGCGAATGGCGGGGCCCCCCCCAAGAAAAAAAAACCCGCCCCCCAATTGGCAACTTTGAACCCCCTTTTTTTGTAATTGGAAATTATTTGGATCCGGGGGGTGTGGATAAAAATTTCCCGGGAAAACCGGGTGGGGGGGGTTTTTAAAATGGGAAAATAACCAAAGAAAAGGGGAAAAAATTGAAAAAAAAGGGGTTCCAAACCCCTTGAAAAAAATGCCCAACAAAAAAATTCAAATTCCCAACAAAACCCCAAACCCAAATTTTTTTTACTTTAACCGGGGGAAAACCTTTTAACCCCAAAATTTGGCGGAGGATTTTCTATTTAAAATTTCCCAACCATTATGGAATTACCGTCACCCCTACTTTTTACCCCACCAGTACGGGCCCTTGCCCCCTAAGGGGTTTTAAGCCCCCCCCCAAAAACCCCCCCGGCCCCAAAAACCCATAGGGGTTCCCTTCCCTTAATACGGGAAAAGAAAAGGGGGGAACCCCGGGGGTACCCCCCCTTAGGGGTTTTTTTTTTGGGGGGA